>CM075004.1:587338-601294 GCA_037576675.1 Pangasius sanitwongsei | reverse complement strand
TCTCTCACTGGAGTCTAATCAGACTCTCTTACGAAACCTACTGCCCCAGACAGGAAGAAGCTCTCACAGCAAAGAGGCAACTGTTGCTTACATCAAGGTGAAGATCCAGGAGAATCCCTGTCCAGAAAAATCTATCAACCTGTTCCACTGTCTGAATGAACTATATGATCAGTTTATAGTTCAGGAAGTCCAAACTTACCTGAAACCTGGAGCTTACCATTGTCTCCGTGACACCAATTTCTCTTCTATTCACTGGCAAGCATTGGTGTTCGTGTTGCTGAATTCAACACAGGAACATGAGGAGTTTGATTTGAGGACTTATGACCGATCAGAGGAATGTCTTGTAAGGCTTCTGCCAGTGGTCAAAGAATCCAGAAAAGCTATGTGAGTATTTTCATTTATGGATAGATTAGTTAAGTGTTTATTAACGTAATATAACGTAATATACAGTGAACACTGGGCTGACATTGCACTGCCCTTTCATTAACTGCTCTATTCATCAAAGTGCCTCTGATATGCTAATTATTTCTGCCACTAGAAAAATATAGTTTAAATAAAGTAAGCAGGTAGCAATACTTATAAACAGAAATAATTCATACAGGGACATCTTTTCATTCCATGAAAAAGAAGCCCACAGAGGCTGGGTAAGCAGATGGTCTAATAACACACTCTTTGAGCGCTTTCTTGTTTTTTAGCATCAGGTAAGGGGTGGATGCACCTAAGAAGTCTAATGTGCAATCGCCTGGATGGTGAGGAGCGATTAGCTGACCTTTCTAATGTCATCATAGCAGGGAATGAGCATTTTAAGAAAATCTTGATTGATTAATTTTGAACAATCTTGATCTCCAGTTCAGTCCGGTCTAATACAGAACTGCGCTGTTGTTCCCAGACGAGCCCTAAATCTATTTTCATCCATTTTCATTTTCAACAACAAAAATGGTAGTAAAAGCTGCACTTTATGACATGCTTGTGGCACAGGGGATCTAACCTGCGACAGAGGAGACCCCAGGTGGTGATTCCCTGCCAGCTCAAGCTTAAGGTGTAGTCAAGGCTAGTGCTGAACTTGACAGTTGGTTTTGGGCAGACATAGATCCTGTGGGGTCCACCTGAAGATAAAGAAGCTGAAGACAAAGAACCAAGATTATCAAACACACGTATTACATTTTTGGGAGAGGGTGATAGACAAGCTGATAGAGAGATAGAGCTGAGACAGCTGGAAGTAACTAACCAGAAGCCAGTACCTTGGTGCCAGAAGCCTACTACCACCAGTTCTCCCCTGAAAGTGATGCTGCTTTTCTGATGTGCAGTTAAAAACATTGAGCACAGGTTACCACAGGTAGAACTTCTGCGTAACAGGGAGTTCTTCTTATTATACAATTGGCTGTGTCATGCATCACGCTGAATCACCCATGTGGTTTGTTGTTTGCATGTGTGCCTGTGTCCTTCAGGACAGACCCCCTAGATAGCTCATGGTAGGCCTCAGCCCTTCTCTGTGTTTGATTCTTTGGTTTGGTTTGGTTGTTTATTGATTCTTTTTGTTGTTTTTTCGTTTGTTTTCGTTAATCATTCTCCTTTCCTCTCCTCAATCCTGGTCCGTTGTCTGTTCAATGTCTGTAACCACTGAATTAACATTATACGTGTTTCCTTTGCAAGGTAGACTACTCTATAAGTGAAATATATGGGTGAAAGTCCCAGGGTGCCATAGTGTCCTTTTTATTGTAGCCATAAATTTAAGGCTTACAAACACCACCATTACTGTACCACAAAAAGTACAGCTATAATTCAGAAAGTAACAGTATAGTAATTTCTTCAAATCAAGTGACATATTTAACTACAATGCTGAAAGGGCAAATACAAGAAGTTTTACAGATTAACATTTTAATCACGTAGACAAAATTCATATGGCACACATTCTCACAAGAAAAATAATACCGTGGCTTTCGGCCTTTACTTTTGGCCTTTTTTACCATACATAAACATCTTACTATGTTTTTTAATACTTCCTGAAAGGTTTATAGATTTCATCAGTAGTGTTAACATGCAAAACATTGTCTTCGCTTGTTTTGTGAAGTGCATGCTATAATTTTGTCAGCTAGCTAGAGGACAAATAACTGAACAGTAGGTGATGCTACCTTATCTGTCTGAAACCCAGCATTTAAAATGATTTTTTTTTTCATTTGTTAATTACCTGCCCACGCTAGTGTTTAAGCTAGGCTTTTTATACATGACCGTGTGTTTCTGCATGTGTCTGTGAGTGAGATGAGTTCTGATAGATCATCATTTCTCTCCCAGGCTGTGTGGTTGTAATCTCACAGAGACAAGCTGCAGAGTTCTGTCCTCAGTTCTCAGCTCAAGCTCCTCCAGGCTGACAGAACTGCACCTGAGTGACAACAAACTGTATGATGCAGGAGTGAAGCTGCTCTCAGATGGACTGAAGAGTCCAGAATGTAAACTGGAGATACTGTGGTGAGATTATTATATTGAGATTATTATTTTTATAAACCATAATCATGTCTATTGAATAATAAGTTTGGAGAAGCCATGAAAACAGACTTTTGGATGGCCTCAGAGATGTTCTGGTAAATCATTAGACACTTCACCATGGGGGAAACGAGGTCATGCAGAAGCTATGCTAAGCACGTTCAGGGGAGTGTTGAGCTCTACTGGGGATATTGTTAAGCAACGAAAGGAGCACTTAAGGATCTCTGGTGATTGGTGATCTTTAAAGTTACTATGGTGGTTAGAAGTCTAGAAGCCATGATGCATGATGGAGAGGAGACTCCATGCAGCGTTTGAAACTAGGATTCAGGAGGAACAATGAGGGAGGGTTCTTCTCAGAGCAGTGGAAAAGTGGACAAGCTCTTTTCTCTTGCACAGCTTTGTAAGGGGTCCTGGGAGTTTGCCAATCCAGTCTACATGTGTTTCAGGGACTTTGAGAAAGTGTACAATGGTGTGCAGGGAATCTGGGATGCTAGATCCAGTTCCTATATGACCACAATAAGCCGTATGCCCACATTCTTGCCCTTAAGTCAAAGTCATTGTTGGTTCTTCTTCAAGGGTGTGTCTTTTGTCTTCGCTGCTGTCTGTGCCTTGAGTTTTCTCCCTTTTCCCTGCAGGCTGGAGCATTGTGGCATTTCCGATGATGGCTACGTTGCTCTGGCTTCAGCTCTGAGGTCAAACTCCAAGTCAAACCTGCGAGAATTACATCTGGACCACAATGAACATGGAGATAGAGGAGTGAAGATGCTGCTTGATCTCCTGAAGGATACAAATTGCAAATTGCAGAAACTAGAGTGAGTTACTGTTTTACTGTATCTTTACACACACATATACAAACCTACAGTTATCCTACACATAAGTGGGAAAAAAACTCGTTGTGTGACACTTACTGTGGTTAAACCACCAAAAGTTTTATAATGGCGTTAATAAAGAAGTATTTATTATGATGCATACATCACTGTTCCAGGGGTAGAAAAATTAGTGATCCAGACACCCTTGATAAGATTACGTGTTTGTCCATTTGTTTTCTATGCAAAATGTCACTATCACAACATTTTTAGCTGGCATGCCTATTTAAAATAAATGCACTTTATAGTGGTATGACGCACCTCAATGCTACGGCATACACTACTTATTCTGAATCCCACTGCGGCTGCAGCACACATCAGTTTCTAGTAGATGGATTAATTAACTCGCATAGATAACGTACACTCTTTTCAGAATCAGGAACATGCAAGTGTATGGAAAAATTATCAAAACTGAGCAAAATAAGGTGTAGTGCAGAGCTATTATATAACTCCCCTGCTTACTACAGGCAGTCACATCATGGTTAAACACATCACGTGAAAATAAAGATGCCAACCAGACTAGAATAATATCTTTAATGTGCGGTACATCACAGCTCAGACCCAACTGATGCCCAATGACTTGCTTTTGAGTTTTTGTCTGGACAACAAACATAATGTGCTTCATTAGAAACTTTCTTAGAAAGCAGTTGTTATGATTTGCTAGCACTTTTTTTTTTTTTTTTGTAAAGCGTGCTTCAGTGCCAGAGTACCACTCTAGGTTGTGTGTAACAGCTGAGATGCATGATTTTCATTAAGCTGCAGTGTAGCGTACAAGCCCAGTCCTCTCATTAGACACCATGTTAGAGCCTCTTACACACAGTGATTCATAAAAATATTGTTAAATGTGTTTTAAAAAAAATCATGTGCAATAATTTCCCCAAAACATAAATGTAAAGTGTTCCCCATTCTAGCACAAGTGTGTGTGATGGCGTTTACACTTATTCTGCTTGTGGAGAGTATGTTGACTGTGATATCGTCATGTTTGATCGTTTTGTCCAATTCTCCTTTTCACAGCATTGAGACTGACCGCTACGGGCTGGATAAGGAGTCCCACTCCTCATATCTTCTCAACAAGCCCTCAAACCCCGACATGGATTTAGCTCATTTTGTCATATCACAAAAACGCAAAGCAAACGAACCATTTTGACAGCTGGCACTTTGTATTATGAGATGTGTTGGGGACATGCCAGATACTAAGAAATTCTGAAATTCATGTAAATATTTATACTTTTCATAATATAATTATTGCTGATGATATCATTTGTAATGAAAAACTTTGTGTTAAATTAAAAAAATAAGGTCAAACAGAAGCACTTTCAGGTGTGTTCAGTTCAGGCTTTTGGACTCCACTGTATATATAAAGTAGTTTGCAACCCAGAAATCCAACAGTTAATAAGAATAGATTGGACCACAGCCTTGTATTCACTTGCATCTGAATAGAGAGTAAGTTACTGTACTTCCAAAGGGTTCAATTAAAAAGCGCTTAATAACATGTGCGCATGCGCAACAGTGGTGCGCATGCGCAGTGTAAATCCGGCGGGGACGCGGATCGGGTATCTAAAGAAGAATCGGATCAGCTCATCAAGAAGAGTCGACTCTTTCTTTCGGCTCTCAAACGGCTCATTACAGGGTTTTGTTTGTCATTTCACACACACACACGAATCTTATCAACAATCTTATCAACAATACTGAATCATATCAACAATTCAGATGTTGTTGTGATTCACTCTAGAGAATTATTAATACATAATATTATTTTTTTATTATTATAAATACAAGGATAACAGAAACCCAACATGGCTGATGGTGAAGGAAGTTTAAACTTTCTACTTACTGTAAAATCACACACACTGCAAACCTTTTAGTAACTTTTCAAAAGAGTCCAAATTCATTTGAATGTGCGTGCAGTTACGTCTTGATATGTTCTATCGTTTGTAGAGATGGCATGATACCACTTTTTCTTTTCACGATAACGATACTGAACCCTTGAGTATCAGCCGATACCGATATCGATATCCATCCAATCCAACTTTAATGTTTTTTGCTTAGCTGAAGCACTTCACAGTTAAACTCTTTCACACGAAACTCACATACAGTGTAAATATAATAGCTGTAATAAAGTATAAGGTATATAATAATTACAATAAAATCAATCCTAACCAAAGAAAAAAAACAGTTCAAGCCTCTTTACATGTAAACATTTCCAGTTCCAAAAATACATTTATTTTCCAAATCCAGTTCCAATCTTTGCGATTTGTTACAGGATCAGATATCTGATATGATTTCTCTGATATCCGATCCATTACTTTTTTGTTTGTATCAGCAAAATGATACTGGGCATCGTATTAGTGCCATCTCTAATAATTTTAGAATAATTGATGCACTAAAGGGTTAATATTCATGATTGTGAATAAAGAATATTGATGAATTTTCAGCAGAAGTTTGTTTCGGCTCTTTGGATATATTTATTTATTTATTTTAAATTATTTTACAAGTTATTATTTAAAATATTATTCATAAAAAGTACTATTTGTTACTATTTATTAGACATATCATTTATTAATATTGTCATTACTATATAATAATAATAATAATAATAATAATAATAATAATAATAATAATAAAACTTTATTTTATATAGAAGCTTTAAAAAGGAATCTCAAGGCGCTTTCATAGGAAAAAAAATAGAAAGAGAAGTACATAAAATAAGTACATAAAACAAAGTAAATAATAATAGCAATAATTTAAAAAAAAAAAAAAGTCATCAAGTAAAAGCTATCCTAAAGAAATAAGATTTAAATACACTAAAAGCCTGGGCTTCTCTATGATCAAAGACAAAGATCTAAGAAGAAGAAGAAGATCCAAGATCTAAGAAGAAAATGTCCTGTCACCCATAGCGCGTAAACGAGTCTGACGGACAGTTAAAATATCATTGCTATTATTTATTATATATCAGAATATTGTTCCACTTTGTTTAAATGCAACCTGAACTGCATCAGCTGCTATTTCTACCTCCTCTGTAATATAAATTACAGCTATATTTCTGCTTAATATGCAATATTTGTATATTAGGATGGTAATTGTGTTGTGTTGTGTTGTGTTGTCTGAGATGTGTGTGTGTGTGTGTGTGTTGAATTTATGGTGTTGTGACCAAACACCAAGAAAAAAAAAATCCTAATCCATGTAAATATAAGCCTGCTGTGTATATGGCGAATAAAATGATTCTGATTCTGATTCGCGAGTCAACTCCTAAAAGATTCATCTAAAAGATTCGGTTCAAAGAGTCGATTCGTTACAGCGACACATCACTAGCGTTCAGTTCAGTCCCGTTTTTTTAACCAGGTGAGATCTGATCCTCATCTCTATTCTTGTTTTGGACGGGTTTTTTTTTATCATCTCTATAATTATATCTGATTCAGTTAAAAGTAAAAGCTCTGTTTTGTGCGTGGGTGTAATGTTTGTATGTATATTCAGCTTTAAATATCAAGATTAAGAGACGCTAAAGCGCTTGCTAGCTGAGCTAAAGTGGCTAGCTGCCAAATGGGGCGCCATTCTGTTTTGGTGAAACATTACAGTGTGTGCAGCTAATTATTGATTAATTTATTAGCAATTTAAGGCTGTAAACCATAGAGGTTCATTTGAAACATTTTTGGTTAACAGGTTCAGTGGATAGTTAGCTGAATAAGTTAGCATTGTTCTTTAGCTAAGCCTTAGCAACATGCTGAGGTAATTTAATCTGGACAGTAACTTAATATGTCCAAGACCAAGACAAAGAAAAGTCTAAAGCCTGGAGTCTAAAGCTGCTTTAATTAAAAATAAAACTTTACTTTTATTTGTTATGAAAGTGCACTTCAGGTAGTATAGTTTTGTTTTGTTTTGTTTTTGTTTTGCATTTTATCAAGAGGACAAAAGGAAATTACATTTATACTCTGGATATACCTTTAAATTCTTATATACATACATATGACCTAAAATAATAAGCTTTTAAAATAATTTTACATAATAATTAAATAAATGTAGAGGTGTGCTGATGTCTGTTATAATTTAAGACATTATAATTGTTATTATTCATGATTAACAATTATAATAAAGAAGTATTATTAATAATATCCACCAAATAATCTCTTTAAGCGCTTTAATAAATTTATTCATGGTTGGTTAAGTTTTAAATAAAATAGTTTAAAGGATTTAGTAAAAGTCTTTAAAATGGATTTCCAAATCGATTGCTTAATCAGATTTGTATTTAAGTTTATATATATATATATATATATATATATAGCTTTTTACTCTTAAGAGTTAACAGAGATTACGTAATTGTGCATCAGAAAAGTTTTGTAAGCTTCTCACATCATGCTAGGATTAGTACCTATTTTTTATCACGTCGTTAATTTGAAAATAAACAGATTGTTCTCGTAACGATGTAGAAATAAGGTAGAAATTTTGGAGCTCAGTAAAGCAGTGTTTAGGTTATTGGAGCATAAATAAATAAATAAACGAATAATGTGCCTCCTGGTATTTTTATCTGCTCAGAGCACATTATCCGTTCTTTCTGAATAAAGTCTTCATATCTGATACCGTGGAGAATTGGAGAGTAAATCAGATTCTAGTTTCCATAAACGTACAAAGATTTTAGTTTCCTTTACCTCAGCGATTAGACAGAGTCTCAACAACAGCGTAAAGTCAGTCGTGAAAGAGTTCCTACGTAATCAGGATGTTTTCTTCTGTCTGAACGTTAATTCCCGTCAGATTACAGCAGGAGATATTTACTCAGCATCCGCTCTCTAGTGTCCTTAAACGTTATACCTTATTAATCTCTCATCTTCGATATGCGGCTTTGTTCGAGTCTTACGACTTTTAAGTGTTTAATGATTTCAAAAATCCACTAGCGAGCCCGCGATCCCGCTCGAAGCACCGTGACAGAAACGCGCGTGATTACGCTTTAAACAAATGTAAATGACGTATAACGTCAAAGATGTCTAGTTATAGCGAGCTGCTAGCAAGGAAAGTTATTACGATTACAGGACGGCTGATGATGCTTACCTGCAGAGAATCTTAAACTATTTTATTTTAATCATAACCAACCATGAATGTTATGATAGTGGACCATTATAAGAGAGATTGATGGTGGATATTATTAATAGTACTACCTTATTATAATCGAAAGTATGTCATGAGACGTAAGTTGTTTTCTCGTGATCTCGACTTAAGAACATGTTGTTTAAAGTTTTTACTTTGCTCAGGGACTCACTCAAGCCGAAATAGCTCAATGTCTGTCAATAATTGACGACTTTCTCATTAGTGTCCGACACTTGAGAAGGACGCCGTCAGGTCTACGCTCCTCCCTCTTAATGCGGAGATGGAGTCCATCTTAAAGTGACGATGACGCCAACGTGCGTGAAACGCCAGTCCCATGGCACGAGATTTCCTCGTGAAGGAATTACGTCGTGAGAAAACAACTTCCGTTAAGTCGCGATCGCGAGAAAGCGAAAGAAACAAATAATAATGCATGGCTTCTTAGGGCTTCTGTACAGATAACCGTGATGAGTGAAGTATATCTTCCTCCTCAAATTACGAAACTGTGTAATCAGTGGTTTAGATTGAAAAATCCGTTGTGTAGCTTTACAGATTATTTGTCCAAAAAAAAAAAAAATAGTGAAGCATTGACCATGTTTGCCTTTTATCTGCTCCAGATATGAGTGGCGTCCTTTCGTAAGTCATCGTCCGCTCTAATTTTTCTTACACATCCTAAAGACCGTCGAGAGATCTCAGTATGATGACGTCAGACGAGATTAAATGTGAGGATCTTGAGCCCACGGCGAGTTCCAGTAGCCCGGAGCGGTCGTGCGAACAGCTGGAGAATGAAATGCACATCTGCTCACGGTGCGGAAAGAGCTTCCCGCAGCAGAGTCATCTCCAGACGCACCAGTGCGTCCACACGAAAGGGAAGCCGTACCAGTGCTCCGAGTGCGAGAAGTGTTTTAACGATCGCAGCAGTCTCATAAAGCACCTGCGGATTCATACCGGGGAGAAGCCGTATCAGTGCTCGGAGTGCGGGAAGTGTTTCACCCAGAAGGGTCACATCACGAAGCACCTGCAGATTCACACGCAGGAGAAGCCGTATCACTGCTCGCTCTGTGGCAAGAACTTTAATTACCTCTGTAATCTCCAGCGACACCAGCGCACCCACACGGGAGAGAGGCCGTATCAGTGCCCGCAGTGCAAGAAGAGGTTTAGCGAGAAAGACGGTCTCATACGACACCAGCGCATCCACACGGGAGAGAAGCCGTACGAGTGTTTGGAGTGCGGGAAGAGTTTTACCGAGAGAGGGAGTCTGTTAAAACACCAGAGAATTCACACAGGGGCAAAGCCGTACGAGTGCTCGTACTGCGAGATGAGTTTCACGCAGAGGTGCAACCTGCAGCAGCACGAGCGCATTCACACAGGAGATAAACCCTATTACTGCCTTGAGTGCGGGAAGAGCTTTAATCGGGAGACGGCTCTCCAGGTTCACCAGTGCAGCCACACTGGCGAGAAGCCCTACCACTGCCCCGAGTGTGGGAAGAATTTCAGCGATCAGAGTAACCTCCGCCAGCACCGTCGCATTCACACGGGAGAGAAGCCGTACATCTGCTCGCAGTGCGGGAAGGGTTTCACGCAGCACTGTCACCTCCAAGTGCACCAGCGCATTCACACCGGCGAGCGGCCGTTCCCCTGCCCGCAGTGCGGGAAGAGCTTTACGCAGCAGTGTCACCTCCAGCGTCACCAGCGCATCCACATGGGAGAAGTCGTATCAGAGCTGATCGTGTGGGAAGAGTTTTACAGAGCCATGTCACCTCCAGGTACGCCGGCACCGTCGGAGAGCTGCGAATGAAGACGTCCTGCTGCCGTCGGACTGTGATCTCCAAAACTATGCTGACGTGATTACGAGCTTCCATTAAATTCTTTTGTTGTGCGTTTCGAATTGATTTGCAAAGTGACCTTTGTGTGAAGTGTGTGAGAAAGGTGCTATAAGACTTTTTGTGCTTGTGTTTCATTTTAAATTGTTCGCAAAGTGACCTTGAGTGTGAGAAAGGTGCTATAGGAGTACAAACTATTATGCAGTGTCTTGCGTAAGTATCCCCTCGTTGAGTGTTACAGCCGAGGACTGAATTGTGATTTTTGTCATTGGATTTACACAATATGTCCAACATTTCAAGGTCATACTGGGGCTGTACTGGGCGGAACCACATTTGGCTGCTATTACAGCTGCAAATCTTACGAGTTTGCTCGTTCTTCTAAATAATAATCGCCCAAGCTTTGTCAGATTACACGCAGTCCTTCGGCGAACGGTAATTTTCAGCTCTTTTCAACAGATTCTCATTTGGATTGAGGTCTGGGCTTTGACTGGGTCATTCCTACACATTCAGGTTCCTGGTTTTTAACCTCTCCAGTGTCCTCAGCTTTGGCAGACTGGAACAGGTTTTCTAGGATTCTCCTGTATTTGGCTCCATCCATCTTGCCTTCAACCCTGATTAGTTTCCATGTTCCTACTGATTAAAAACATCCCCACAAATAGTGCTAGCACCATCATTTCTGTTGAGGGGATGAAGTTCTCAGGGTGCTGAGCAGCACTTTGTGCCAAGGACAAAAAGTTCAGTGTTGGTGTCTTCACACCAGAGAACCTTTAAACATTTTTGGAGTCTCCATCACGCCTCAGCAGCACACCATTACGGAGAGTTAGGGCTATGGCTGTCCTGTGAACAGCTTCTCCCATCTGAGCTGTGGATCTATCCGGCTTCTTCAGACGTACCTTTGGCCTATTAGTGGCTTCTTTACTCCGTCACTGACTTTTGGTGGATGGCCTCAAGCGGTGTTTGTGCCACGTTCTTTCCATTTTTTTAAATAATGGATTTTGTAATAATGTCGCTCTGGACGACGTTGAAAGTTTGGGATTTTTTAAATAATCATCCAAACTCTGAATGATACTTTGTCCAAGACCTTTTAATATTTTAAAAGCTCCTTGGTGTTTTATGATAGTTTGTTTTACTCATATGTTAGAACAAACTCCGTGTTCTTACAGGAACAAGCGTATTCATATTGAGATCATGTGACACCTTAATTGCACAAAGGTCTAAACAATTCACCTAATTACGTGACGTCTGCTGGTAATTTGTTGCCCCAGAACTAATTTAGGGGTTTCACAGGAAGAGGTGATGAATACTTATGCAAAAACCTTTTTTTTTTATTTGTAAATAGTTTTTCAAAACTATATAGATTTCTTCAATATTATGGACTATTTTGTGTAGATTCATGACATAAAATCCCAATCAAGTCCATTTCAGTTCCAGGTTGTAACTCTACAAAATATGGAGCAGTTCAAGGCACTGTAGGTAGTGTTTAAGGTCAGCTAATGACCGCGAGACCGAACCTGACCCGGTTGCGCCGGATGACAGCAGCCCAACCATCCCGGGTTCATCCTAAGCCCTTTCTTTGTACCGACAATCTCAGGAGTTTCCTCCGCCTTCCCCAGCAGATGTGTTGAATCATCTGAGTCTATGGTGTGTAATTAGTATTTAAAAACGTAACTACTTTGATTTTAAACGTTTATTTTTGACGTGTGTCGACTTTATACTGAATACATTTCATGCTACGGCTGTTGGAGAGTTTTGTATAGTCCTGAAAATGCTTTTCCATCAGCACGAGTGTGATTGATATTTACAGTACAGAAGGGACAAGGTTTTCATCCCCGAGAGAACTTTTGTACGGTCTGGAAGAATAAATATCGTTTCTTGCATGTTACAGCTTCCATGGCTAGTTAATATAACCGACGACGGTCAGCCATGAGAGGTGTATAGAAATCTCTTTTAGACTACAGCTGGATTGTTCTTTAAAAATACAGATTATACACAGTAACTGTAGACGTATAAAATAACAAAAAGAATAATTGTGCAATCATGTACATACATGAGTAATTGAACACGGAAAGGAAGGATCTTACATTTGTGTTGTGTAAACTTTCTACTGATCCTTACAGCCTGAATAGGAAGTAATATTTGTTAAGTATCATGCTGCTTTTCTCAGTACTACTGATGTTGGATGGAGCCTGGCTGTAGAACTTCCTTTGATAGGGTACAAGCTGTAAACCTTTCTAACATTTGTAAGAAAAAAAAAAAATGCACCATCGATTACAGGTTTGACTGTTTGGGTTGAACTTTCAACTCCAGCCTCGGACTGATTTCGCGTTTGACAGCAAGACAGTGATTCATATGAAACGTCTGAATTTTCAGCACATGATCTCTACAGAGGTTGTCTAGATTGACACCTCAGCCTCGGCTTCACCAACACACGGACAGATTTAACTCAACCTAAAGACAAATCTCTTCAGCTTTACCTGCTCCAGTGATGACAGCGTAGGTTGGAGGAAAAAAAAGTGTCTCTACTTATTTAAGTATTTAATTCAAACTTTGTTGCTATTAGGTTTTTTTTCCATGTCATCATAAACAGATTGGTCTATGCTATCTTCCAGTGTGTATTCAAATATTAATCAATATACTGTGTGATTAATCCTCTCGCTGTTACTCTTGTTTTACCTCTTACATCCTCTTTGTATGTGGTTTGGCCTTATATATTCTGTATTATCCCTGTAGCTGTTGATAATTACTCTTAAACTGTATTCTATTCATTTTCAGCGTGTCTCTCTTATTTCAACGTAGAATTCGAAAGATTTCACATGAAGATTCAACCCACAGTCTTCAAGCTAAAGGGGAGCACTTACTTATGATTCCTTTCACGTTGATTTTTATGATGAGTTCGTCCAAATTTGCTATGTTTAGTCCCGTGTGCTCTGACAGATTAAAACACGTACTTAGCCTTAATGACTTCCTCATTCTAAAGAGTTTACTTCTTACCCCATTCAGCTGTTTTGTATGCTAACACAGGTCTATTCAGTGTAGTGATGTATTTAGCTCTGGAGATCTTTAGAGGAGGAAACGTTGCAGCAGGGAGAGCCTCCGCTTAGCACATTCGCTGATGTGGGTACTGCAGATTGTCTAGTTTTAACTGTCATTTGTCAGGTTTTTATTTTATCGCAGTGTTCTTCCAAATTACGGGGGTGAAAACTAGCAATAGAACCATGTCGGTCAGTTTGTTTGCCACCTTCTCCTCGGTAATTTTGGGTCAGTTGTGTCATTTAGCATAATTTATGATTTAGTTTTTTTGTTTTCAAAGCCACAAAGAGCTGCCACAAGTCATAGCATCTCTATAAAATTACAAAGTGGGAAAATAGACGAGGAAGAACTCCCTATAAAGGGAAAAAAAACACAAAATGCCACATCTTTTTGAGGCAGGAATCTGCATTTGATTTTGACTTCTAGAAGCTTTTTTTTTTTTAACAACAACAACAACAACAAAACACAGCTGAAGGTGGCAAATACTAAGTAGAGCTGGAAGAAACATTAAGGATGAGTCTAATTGGATGTTGATCTTAAACACAGTTCTGTGCAAAAGTCTTAGGCACATGCACTGAAATGCTGTAGAGCAAAGATGCCTTCAAAAATGAAATTAAATGTTTCTACATTAAAAAAACACTATAAAGAGCAGTAAACAGTAATAAATGAAACAGAGTCAGTAT
>CM075004.1:570338-587238 GCA_037576675.1 Pangasius sanitwongsei | reverse complement strand
GCTGCAGAGAGAGAGGCGGGCGAGAGAAAAGGGGAGAGAACAAAACACAAAACACACGAACACCCCAGGACGTAACACATGTAATAGCGGGGCATAATGTAAAACATCATTAAGATTATATCTATTCTTATATCTGTTGTTTTTTTATTTCTGTGTCAGAATGGTCAAATTGTAAGTGGTAGTTTTTATACTTTTGGCTAGTCATGAACTAAAAGAAATTGTATGTTTTTGTTCATTTAAAAGTGACTTTTTGCTCAGATATATGAATATTTGTGAGGTACAAGACAAGATAAGATAAGATAAGATAAGATAAGATAAGATAGCACTTATTATTTATTATTATTAATCCCAGGTAGGAAATTCCACTATTACAGCAGCAGACAAGTGGGAAAGGAGGAGGAGCAGAGGGAAGGAGGAGAGGAGCAGTGCAGGGTGGACACTGATATACTGTATGTTGGTGGTAGTGATGATGGACCAGTGGATGGATGCCCTGGGGGATGAGTGGATAGTTGGCAGCTGTAGGCCGGTTGAGAGGGTTATATCATCTATATCATATTCAGAGATTAGTCGGGATCGAGAGGAATAGTTATGGCAATAGAAGAGAAGATCGCATAATATCTCGACTCAGAATTGGACACTCAATCAGTCACTTCATACCAGTGGAAAACATGAATCCGGATATTGTGCTCTTCCTGAAACAGTTGAAAATGTCCTAATAAAGTGTGAAGGTTATGAGAATGAAAGAGTAACCTACAATTTATAGCTGCACTACGATCTATAGGAATGACTCAACTTTCACTGCAGAGTCTTTTACAGAAGAATTCAAGAGTGTATACGATGCTGGTTAAATATCTGAAAGATACAGATTTGAGAAAGAGGATTTAAGAGTGAATATATATATAAATAATACAGGGGTTTTTTCTTCCCTTAACATCAATGCTCCACACTCCATCCCCAACCTCCATAAAACATTAAAGAAGAAGAAGAAGAAGCAGAACTCCAGTAGGTGGCTCCAGTAGGTGGCGCTGTGAGCTTCTAGGAACCAGAAGAAGAACTAGAAGAAGACGTGCTGCAGTGTTGCTCATTGATGAGCTGAGTTCTCTACTAATCATCTTTAAATTTCAGAGATTTCTGACAGGGTTTTACCTCCACACTTCCATCTGCTCAAGCTCAAGGTGAGTTCACATTCCTGAATGAGCTGGTTAAGGATTATAGCTTAACAGGCTAGCATTGTCCTCATCAGCTAAGCCTGAAAGAGGTTGTGCAGTAGTTTAAACTGGTAAAGTGAATGTCTAAAACAAGCAAAACTCAGAACAATGCGGTGAGGCTGGTTTGGTTAGGAAGTTAGGAATTATTATTGTATTTTCGCTTACTGTAGTTTTGATCTAGACCAAGCTAATTTGTGTTTCTACAGAAATAAGAGAGGAACAGGAAAGCTTTCATTTATGATTTTACCTCCAACAATGCCTTTATGTCTCGTTGACGTTAGACATGAGTTAAGGACTGTGTCCTTAAACAAGGTTTATTTAATTGACACCCTTGATTGGGGGGAAAAAAAACAAAAACAGCCTCCTAATGCATTGGTTTAGGAATGTTGTGGTGGTGGAAGGTTTACAGGAATAAATGAGAAACTGGAAGAAACCAGCAGAGACTCTAAAATCCTGCTCCTTCTGTGGTCATTTTTCACCTACAGCGGATCATGATGTAATCCAGATGAATTTTTCAAGTTGGATGTATGTGTTTGCAGATGGGAATGTTGTTGTTTAGTTTCTGAATTTCTTTTTATAAGAATAAGCAAAGTTGTTTGTTTGTTAATATTTAAGTATTGACCATCTTTTCTTGTTCTGATCTAGATTTCCGTGGTGTCTTATCTGCTCCTGCTTTCCCATTTCCTGCACATCTTAAATTTACCTCCACATCACCAGACAAAACAAGGATGAAGTCAGGAGAGATTAAACGTGAGAGTCTGGAACCCACGGAGAGCTCCAATAGTCATCAAAGTTCGTCGTGTACGTTCCACACCTCTCACAGACAAGTAGAAAAAGAAAGTCACCAGTGTTCACAGTGTGGGAGGAGTTTCAATCAAAAGAGTAATCTCCAGAAACACCAGCGCATTCACACAGGAGGGAAGCCGTATCACTGCTCAGAGTGTGGGAAGGGTTTCAGTCAAAAGGGCAATCTCAATGAACACCACCACATTCACACAGGAGAGAAGCCTTATTCCTGTTCACAGTGTGGGAAAAGTTTCAGTCAGAAGAGTAACTTCCAAAAGCATCAACGAATTCACGCAGGAGAGAAGCCGTACCGCTGCTCACAGTGTGGGAAGAGCTACAATGAAAAGTATCACCTGAAAGAACACCACCAGATTCACACAGGAGAAAAACCATACTCCTGTTCCCAGTGTGGGAAAAGTTTCAGTCAGAAGAGTAATTTCCAAAAGCACCAGCGCATTCACACTGGAGAGAAGCCGTATTACTGCTCGCTGTGTTGGAAGAATTTTACTAGCCAGCGTAATCTTCAAATACACCAACTCATTCACACTGGAGAGAAGCCGCATCAGTGTTCGCTGTGTGGGAAGAGTTTTGCACATAAGAGTACTCTCCAACAACACGAGCGCCTCCACACCGGAGAGACGCCGTATCGCTGCTCTCAGTGCGGGAAGAGTTTTCCACATAGGAATAGTCTCCGTCACCACCAGCACGTTCACACCGGAGAGAAGCCGTATCGCTGCTCACAGTGCGGGAAGAGTTTTACGCAGAGAATAAGTCTACGACAACACCAGTACATTCACACCGGAGAGAAGCCGCACCAGTGTCCACAATGCGGGAAGAGTTTTACGCAAAGCGGTACTCTCCGACAACACCAGCTCATTCATACTGGAGAGAAGCTACATCGCTGCTCACAGTGTGGGAAGAGTTTTACACAGAGGAAAAGCCTCCGACAACACCAGCGCATTCACACTGGAGAGAAGCCGTATCACTGCTCACAGTGTGGGAAGAGTTTTAAACGTAGTGGTCATCTCCGACAACACCAGCGCATTCACACTGGAGAAAAACCGCATTCCTGTCCAGAGTGTGGACAACGTTTTACTAGCCACAGTAATCTCCAGCAACACCAGTGCGTTCACACCGATGTAAATGTAGATAGGCAACAGTTCTTATGAGAAAGTGTCAGAATCTAGTAGTTCCAAAGGCTTATTTTGTGCCAGATGGGATCTTTCTACAGAATGTTTTCATTCTACAGCTGATGGAGAATTGTGCATATTCCTGAAAACATATTTCTTTACTCCGAAGGCCCAAATTTCTTTACTGTTTAATAGAAGTGTAGTGCTGTTTACATCACTATGAAACTACGGACTTTATACAGTGTTGAAGGTAACAGTATACTGTTCCAGAGCCTTTCACTCATGCCCAGGGTGGATAGACTGATAATGTAAGACATCATTAAGATTATATCAGTTCTTAATTTCTTAAGTCAGAATGGTCAAATCTTTGGTGAATGTTAATTTTTAAACTTTTGGATGGCCATGAACTAAAAGAAATTGTGTTGTTGTTGTTGTTGTTGTTAAATAACATATAAATACCCAGAGATGTGAATATTTGTTAGGAACTAGATAACACTTTATTAATCCCAGGTGTGAATTTCCAGTATTACAGCAGCAGACGAAAGACGATATAGCAGCAGAAGAGTGTTATGAATAATTACAGTTCTAAATAAAAGAAAATGTATACATATGTATAAAACTGTAAAGATATATTAAGAAATCTGTGTATATGTATTTGTATAAAAAGTATAGATGTATGTGCAAAAGGTAGAGGTAGAGTATAACCAGGTGAAAATCATGGTGTTGTGCAGCGCTGCACTGAGGAAAGTGCAGAATCCTGTGCAGGCAAGAAACTAACAGAGGAGCTGACAGAAGATCTAATGGCAGAGATCGAGCATCTGCTAGCTCCCAGAAGGAAGGACGTGCAAAAGCGTTCACGTTTGCACTTTTGCAAGGCAGAAGGAACATACTGCAGAGTACGATCAGCAGAACATTGCTTTGTACGTGGAGTAGGTGAGTGGCTTCAGTCCTGCTGATGGAGAACTTGGCCAGCATTGTCCTCTCAACCGCTCATCCAGTCTGAGGTCCAGGACAGCTACAGTCATGGGAAAAGAAAATTTGATGTTTTTATTAATCATGGTCTAAATAACAATTGTGTAGTCCTCACCAACTTCTACAAACACACAGATAACTTCAGACGACAACCAAAAACACAACAGATTTCATTATGTAGTCATTTTTTCCCCAACATTCAGAAACCAGGTGGGGAAAAATAAGTACACCCTATAATTCAGGATTATGTAGAACCACCTTCAATAACTTTTAGTAAATGTTTTCTGTAGGAGTTTATCAGTCTCTCACATTGTTTTAGAGATATTTTGGCCCACTCTTCTTTACAACACCGCTTCAGTTCATTGATGTTTGAGGGCATTCGTTTATGCACAGCTCTCTTAAGATCCTGCCACAAAGGTCTGCACTTTGACTTGGCCATTCCTTGATTTTTTTTTTCCTTCCTTAGATGTTATTCAGATGTAAATTTGCTGGTGTGCTTGGAATCATTGTCCTGTTGCATGAGCCAGTGGTTTCCCAGGTCCACCACCATGCTTGTTAGTAGGTTTGAGGTGTTTGTGGTGATGTGTTTGCTTTTCACCAAACATCTCCATCCATGGTCTCATCAGTCCAAAGGATATTGTTCAATAACGTCATGCTGCTGTTCAGTCTTTTTCTGATTGTGCTGTCATGAACATAAACATTCACTGTGCTCACAGAGGCTTGTAGGTCACACGATGTAGCTCTTGGGTTTTTCTTTGTATCTCTGAGCATTAAAAGATCTGACTTTGAACTGAATTTGCTGGGACGCCCTCTCCTGGTAAGATTGACAACTGTTTTGAAGACTCTCCATTTGTAAACAGTCCTGCTCTTTGTAGAATGGTGAATTTAAAATTGTTTGGAGATGGCCTTATAACCCTTCCCAGATTGACTCAATACAGCTCACATAAGATCATATCACACAGCTGCTGGTTATAGGAATTAAGTGAAAGCCTCTCTGAGTTGTGTTTCTACAAGCAAATGTTCGTAATGACAAATCAAGTCAGAAAGTATTTCATTTCTACATCTTTTGCATGTTTCTGAAATTATATCTGCAATAAGAGTTATTACACTGCAGGCCCAAATGTTTAATTTTTAATTGTTGTTTAAAGAGGCAATAGTTAGTTTGTTAATTTTATACTTTCGGATACCCATGGATTAAGAGTGAGTTTCTGTGATAAGCAAGATTTATCAGGAACAAGATGATGTCGAGATCAATGAAATTATACAACTGTCATAACACTGTAGTGTTTTTTATAATCATTGTGAATTAAATTTAATAAACTTTCATTCAAAAGACCAGGGATGTCATTTATCAAACTCGTGTGCTCAGAGGATATCACAGTGTCCTACATTCATGACAGAGCAAGACGTAAATAAGTAAATTTGCTCAACTCATTACACTGAAATGCAACAACTCCTAACTATAACTCTATCATATTTCAACTCCGTTATCTAACGTCTTACTTTCACAGCAGAGCAGTAGTTCTGCATTTAAACTAGAACAGTAACAAACACAGTTTTCAGGAAACAACATAGTCCTTGTGTCAGTTAGGCTTGTTTCTAGTGTGTGTATGAGAAGTCTGTGTAGCGGTGTGTGATGTATCAGTTCATCCTCAACATTGAGTCATGAGCTAGGTGATGTGCATTCCACTTTCTGGAAGCATCTGTGGACATCGCTGGAGTAGGTGGTGAAGAGCTGTACATGAGCTCAGTCTCTGTACTAATGCAAATGTGCAAGGCAGTACTCAAGTCCATGCATGGTAAAGCAGTCCCTTTGTTTATCACGAAGAATGTGGCAACAACAGGCGAGTTCACCACACGTACTTGTGCACAGGAATCTCTTCTTGAGTGAAGGTTACAAGTCTATTATAAGGCGCAGACAATGTAGTAGAGCTGAACTGTACTTTGTATACATGGCACCGCAGTATGGATACAGCAGAGAACATGTACACTATGAACTGTGTGGTCTGGGCAGTATCGGTAAGTGTACATACACTGGCATTGCACACAGTTCTCTTTGGAACATGGTCAGGGTTTTCCAGATACAACACAGTCACACATCAGTGACTGGGGCTGAACAGCAGACACGGGCAAAATGACCTCTTTTTACACTTTGAGCTTGCATCGAGCTTTTGCTGCAGAGCGTTGTGGTGAGTTAGCTGAATGTCTATCAGAGCCACATCTGAAGCAAGATTTATGGGATGCTTAGCTTGGTCAACAGCAGCTTCCATTTCTGTAGCAATAGTAGCAGCTTTTTGTGAAGTCAGCTCAGGCTCCAGTGGCAATCTTTGTCTGATATTGTCACTGAGTATGTGTTCTAGCAAACGGTCACGTATCATATCATCAGATTATTCCTGTCTTCTTCACACTTCATACACGTCACAATGTACGTACACCATGTGTAGCTGTCCACTTAGCAGCTTGTGACTACAGTCAGAGCTACAGGTATCCTACATTTACTTTTATGGCATTTAACAGACTCCTTTATCCAGAGCGACTTACAGAAGTGCTTTCTAGTCTCTATCAGTAACATATCCTCATTGTACAACACCAGGTCAGGGACTCAGAGTTCCTACACTTACTACGGGCCGTTAGTCTGTGCACTGCATGGCACCACACAGCACTTTATCCACCTGTGGCTTCTCTGGGAACTGTTTTCTTTCATGGAGCAAAGAATAAACAAAGATATTTGGCCATATTGTGTCTGAAATATTAGTTACTCAATGTTAATTTCCTCTTAATAGAATTTTATGCTTACAACTTTGTGGCAACGATTTGGGGAAGACCCTCATATGGGGGTTATGGTCAAGTCGAGTGGCTTTATT
Organism: Pangasius sanitwongsei; assembly: GCA_037576675.1. Lineage (NCBI taxonomy): Eukaryota > Metazoa > Chordata > Actinopteri > Siluriformes > Pangasiidae > Pangasius > Pangasius sanitwongsei. Next base: position 580,278 of record CM075004.1, on the reverse strand, counting down.
GTCATTTCTACAGCTAGTACAGTACACAGCGAAGAGAAACAGCGTTCCTCCAGGATCATGGTGCTACATAAAACAACACAGAACTACAAGAGACTACACATTACTACACAAAGTGCCAATAGGCGCAGTAAGAGACAGCGCAGCACCGACCAGTACACAGGTCTAGTGTGAAAGTGTCAGATATAACAGCAGTGCAAAAGAATAACAATATAATAAAGAAATGCTGTGAATGTAAACATAATATACTATGACATAGTATTCAGCAGATGAGCTTATACTATATATAGACATAGCAGTTATTGGGAATTAAATACAATGTGTTTATAAATATAGTAACAGCAAAAATGCAGGTAGTCAATACAGAATTGTGCAAAAATTGCAAAAGGAGACATTAATCTACTTGTTTGTTTTTTTTAGAGTAACTTACCCAACACTGCTGTAATAATATCAGAAGTGAAACTGGAAGAACACTACATTATTGAACCTAATTTTAATTTTAGTCCTCTCCCGACGTAAATGTAACTCCCTGAGAATTAATGCAGCCTCCTCATCTACAGGATCCTCTACAAAAGGACATGCCATGTTCACTTTTTAGACAGTCTGCAAGACGGAAATATGTGCAATGAATGAATGTACCAAAAGAATGAATGAGGTATTTAAATACCGCTTCCACTTTAAAAAAGGGGAGGAGACCGAAAGAGACTCCGGGTTTAACGAAGAAAACCTGCTCGCGACCAGGTTAGGGTCACAGAGTAAGTTGCCATGGTAACTGACTCAGAGTACAGGTTACCTCTCTTTCAGAAACTGGCTTGACTTACCCTGCTCTCTCGGGTTTGAGATACCTCCGTTTCTGAAACGGAAAACCCAGAGTTTCCCACATTTCAGGGTGACCCCTGATGAGAGACTTGGCAACACTGTCTCCTGAGTGAGTGCACAGAGCTCCAGCAGGTGGCGCTGTGAGCGTCTAGATGTCCCACATTCACAGCACTAGAAGAAGACGTGCTGCAGTGTTGCTGATTGATGAGCTGAGCTCTCCGACTCTACTAATCATCTTTCCATTCAGAGATTTCTGACAGGGTTTTACCTCCACACTTCCATCTGCTCAAGCTCAAGGTGAGTTCAACTCAACAATCCTGAAAGCCATTTCACCCAGTGAAACACTGTGTTTTCTAGAGGAAGGGAAATGGACAGGTAAATACAGGAGGAGTCTCGATGGCTGCAGATGTGGCATGTGTGAGTCCCCACTGCTTTTACTCTGCTTCTGGCTCCTGGATTCTGCCTGATACTCACTGTTTGTGTGGGGAGCCTTTCTAACCTTCTAACAGTATTTATAATATGATTGTCATACAACCATCTTTCACTTTCTTCTTCTCTCCTCATACACATCAGACCACATGTACACCATACAGAGCTTTCCACATAGCAGTGGTTACCTGTCCCTCAGTGTCTTACCTCCTATACATCTGTCATGCTTTTATACATTACCCAAGTCCTCATTATAGCTCGATAACTACTAATGCTCTCAGTTCCTCATCAGAAGAGCACAGGGACTCTGTGTCTACAGCCATGAATATTCCTCCAGGCGAATGATGTCCTAGATGGACCGCCATGTTTAACTAAACTTCACTTTGCATGCCCAGAAAAGTCACTATTATCATTTACAAACTGATCAAGTCCAGCTTGTTATCTTAAACTTACTAATCTATGTAGAATATTGAATGTTTGGTCTTAAAAGCTGCACTGAGAAGTAATTCAAGCTGAGATTAACTCTAATATGCGGCCAGCGGAAGGTCATTTAGTCATTAGTCATTAATATTATGATAACTTAAATCCTGACTGAAACTTTTAATGTTTTTCTTGTGAATGTATGAGCTTAACTGCTGAGCTACAACCTTTTCTAGGACCTTAGAGAGTTTATTTTTAATTTGTCCCCTTTTTCACCCCATATTGGTTAACTGACCATTCTCACAAACCAGCCAGCTCCGCGATCATACAGCAGCTACGAGCCAGGGAAGGCGAGAGACACGTCCAGCTCAGCCATCTGCATCGTTTCAAGCTGCTGCTTATGCGGCGTCAAAGGGCAGCTTAATACGCCTGGAGGAAAGAGCTATCTGCCCTCTTCTACATACATGAGCTCACAGATGCGCATGATTGGTTAGTGTCGCCATTACTGACGGAGGAGAGAGAGTATGCTATCTCTCCCGCACAGAGAGTACATGAGTAATCATGAGTAATCCACATGATTTTTTTCACGGTGGTGGATATGTTACTGGAGTGGGACTAAATAAACCACTCGGACCTGATGACATTAGGATACACTTTTATCTCCTCCCAGAACACACTGGTTGGTGTTCAGACAGGAAAACTGTTGCGTAGCTCTGAATGTCAGCTTATAAACGTAAGCAAAATGGTTTGTTTGTTAAACATATTAATCTTTTTTTTTTTCCCCTGATCTTTTTCTGATCCAGATTCGATCATCCTCATCACAAGAACATCACGAGACACTAGGATGAAGTCGGACGAGATTAAACTTGAGAATCTGGAAGCCACAGAGAGCTCCAGTAGTCACCAGAGGTCATCTGGTGCTTTCTGCACTAAGGCGTCTCATGGAGAAGTTAAAAAAGAAATTCACCAGTGCTCACAGTGTGGGAAGAGTTTCAGTCAGATGAGTAATCTCCAGACACACCAGCGCATTCACACGGGAGAGAAGCCATATCACTGCTCACAGTGTGGCAACAGCTTCAGTTACTACTGTAATCTCCGGCGTCATCAGCGCATTCACACCGGAGAGAGGCCGTATCAGTGTTCAGTGTGTGAGAAGAGTTTCACTAGCCAGAGTACTCTCCAGAGACACCAGCGCATTCACACAGGAGAGAAGCCGTACCAGTGCTCACACTGTGCAAAGAGTTTTATTGAGAGCGGTAGTCTCATAAACCACCTGCGCATTCACACCGGAGAGAAGCCGTATCACTGCTCAGACTGCGGCAAGAGTTTTACACAAAGAAGTAACCTCCAGCAGCACCTGCGCATTCACACAGGAGATAAACCGTATTACTGCTTAGAGTGTGGGAAGAGCTTTAATCGGCAGAACGTCCTGCAGTTACACCAGCGGATTCACACAGGCGAGAAGCCCTATTACTGTTCGGAGTGCGGAAAACATTTTACTTTCCAGAGTAATTTCCAACGACACCAGTGCATTCACACAGCTATGAATGAGGACAGGTGACAGTTTTTAAGAAAAAGCAGAAATGCACCAGGTCTAAAGACTTATTGCGGCTAAGATTTATACTATAATCTTTATACAATTTGTAGAGTAACAGTCAACTATTCCATAGCATTTAACTCATTTCAAAAGTGGAGGTTTGACTATATTAGTCTTAATGCATGCCCAGCTTATTTTGATTTGATAATGTAAGACATCATTAAGATTATATCTATTCTTTTTTTTTAATTATTATTATTATTTTAAGTCTGAATGATCAAATAGTTGTGGAATAATTGTTATACTTTTGGATAGTATTTGTGAATCATTTACCTCAATTAAGACCTAAAAGCACTCATTTAATCCTTAACAGGCAGTTACGATACCGTGTCATATCCGCTACAGGCCCCTTGGCTGTAAGTAGAAATGTAAGAAATTTTCAGAAATAACACAAACATTCCAGACAAGTTCTGAGAAGAACACTTTGTGTGATGTATAGGTAAAAAGTAAGATATATTGAGGCAAAATGGAGAATAAAATGAATAATGTTGGAAAATACCTAACACTCTTCTGTCTGTCTTTGATCGCTTTCACTGGCACCTGGTAAGATTACTTAAGAAAACCCTTCCAGTGTCTTCCAGTCTGAAGAAGACCGCACTTAAGGGGCAGCGTCTGCATGCTTCCATGACTCATTCATCCTGCATTCAACACATCCTTCTCAGAAGGCGATCCCTTGAATTGGTTTAAAAGATATAACAATGACTTGTCATTATAGATGGTCGGAAGTTGGTCTATGGCTACAATTAACTAGCTAACACAAGCTCACAGTTTATACGCCGCTAATTAATAGCTTGCAATAAGCTTATGATTACGCTGTAGCTTAAAAGGCAGCGTTGTGGCTACTTATTTTCTAAGCAGGCTTAGAAGGCAGCTTGGAGTCCTGAAGTAGGAGACCTGAGTCCGCCTGCAGGTGTGCAGTTCTGAACCAGGGTGTGTTGATAATGTGGTGCAGAGCCCATTGACGCCTTGAACGCAAGGTCAGGTGTCTGAACTGGATTGTTGCTGCAACAGGAAACCAGCGGCGTGACCTCAGTATAGAGGGTTCATATGAGAGAACTTCAGGAGGTTGTGAATTCATCAGCATTCTATCTGCTCTGTAGAGGAGATACGGCACGTGATGGAAGACCAGCCAGAAGAGAGTTGCAGTAAAGTCTAGAAATAACTACAGCTTGTATTACCAGGATCCAAATGATCAAAATGTCTGATTTCGCAAACCCCCAATATTAGTAGATTTTTTGTGAATATATGGATGAAGCTATTCTCATCATGTTTTATGTAATTTTCTCAACACAAGCTTTACTTTTGAACTAAAATATTTTACGTTTCAGGGATTATAAATGTTTGTTCTGTCCAAAAATGGACAAATGGAAAACACGGTCAAAATATTTCAGTAAGGATGTTTTCACTTAAGTGCCATGTACCCAAACAGCCGTGAACTTTGATATCTCTACATCCAAAATAATTGGATCAGATCAGCTGCAGCTGTGCAGTTTAGGAAAAAAAAGGCCAGTTTTTCTATTTTTATTTGACTGAATTTATAATAAACGGCAGCACAGTATTTCCGAGTAGCAAAGTAAAGTGCATATATTATATCTTACTGATGGAATCAGGGTCTCCAGCAGGTGGCGCTGTGAGCGTCTAGATGTCCCACATTCACAGCACTAGAAGAAGACGTGCTGCAGTGTTGCTGATTGATGAGCTGAGCTCTCCGACTCTACTAATCATCTTTCCATTCAGAGATTTCTGACAGGGTTTTACCTCCACACTTCCATCTGCTCAAGCTCAAGGTGAGTTCAACTCAACAAGCTAACGATCCTAAACGGCTTTCTGCTTCCTATGCTAGTGCACTACACAGGCTAGAAAATAGCAAATATTAAATGTTTGCATGTATAAAAAGGCCTGGTTTCTACTTTCCACCCACAATGCATTTCGCAGGTGTCGTTTGCTGCAGGTGATTAAAGGGGCGTGGTTGATGAGGTGAGTGACAGGTTTGGGGTGGGCTGACACTCAAGCCCAGGGGTTCCACAGGGCAACTACAACCACTGATCACCCTACATTTTTAAAATTCCAGATTAATGCTGTAGGACTAGTGCAACATCTGAACATTTTAGAAACATAGGTATGTGTAATGTATGTGAGAGGAATAATGTCAGAGGAATAATCCAGGTCAGTGAGCTGGATCCACAGGAGCAGCGGAAAATCGAGAGGTGTGTCTTATGTAGGTCTGGAGGATTTAAAAGCAACAATCACTAGACGGCACATCAGAGCCAGAACATCCCTGTCCATCAGGTTTCCAAGTCGAACTGTAGCGATCTAATACACAGCGATGTTAGACACACTGATGACACCCACACTCACCGTCCACTTTATTAGGAACACGTCCTCATTTATACAGTTGTCTAATCAGCCGATCACGTGGCAGCAGCACAACGCATAAACTCATGCAGATGCAGGTCAAGAGCTTCAGTTAATGTTCACATCAAACATCAGAATGAAGAAGAAGTGTGATCTCTGTGACTTTAACCGTGTCGTGGTTGTTGGTGTCAGATGGGCTGGTTTGAGTTTTTCAGAAACTGCTGATCTCCTGCTGGGATTTTCACACACAGCATTCTCTAGAGTTTACACAGAATGGTGCGAAAAACAAAAAACACCTTGTGAGCGGAGGATCTGCAGACTGAAACAGCTTGCTGATGAGAGAGATCAGAGCAGAATAACCAGACTGGTTTGAACTGACAGGAAGTCTATAGTAACTCAAATAATCACTCTTTACAACCGTGATGAGCAGAAAAGCATCTCAGCACGCACAACACATCAAACCTTGAGGTGGATGAGCTCCAACAGCAGAAGACCACATCAGGTTCCTCTCCTGTCAGCCAAGACTGGTTGCAATAATTGATTGAATTTAAACACTAGTTAAACTGAAGTGCATCAGTACAAGAGAAAATGCTTCAGAAATGCTTTCAGTGAGAATTTACTTTGACAGTAAACATGGATCAAGGTTAGGTTTCTTAATCAATAGTTCATTATTTATCACCTGTTGCTTTATGATCGTTGGAGATGTTACTGTAACGACTGATGTGACTTTGTTAGGGTACGCTTATAACTCAACCACTCCGGAAGTTCCTTCCAAAAGACACACTGTACAGTAAGTCAGTTTTGAGACAGGAAATATGTCATGTAGCTATGAATTTCAGTTTATAAAATTAACCAAGTTGTGTGTTTCCTAAAAATACTCAACTATTGTCCATTTTTTTCCTTTATTTTGATCCAGATATGAGTGGTGTCTTCTCCTGCTGTCCTCTTTCCTACAAATCAAGTTTATATTTGCAAGAACATCAAGAAATCCAACGATGATGAAGACAGCTGAGATTGAGTTCGAGCATCCGGCATCCACAAGAAGCTCCGGTAGTCCGCAAAGGTCATCTGCTACTTTACCTGGTAACATCGCTCATAGACGAGTGCAGAATGAAAGTCACCGCTGCTCACTGTGTGGAAAGAGTTTCACTAAAAGGAGTAACCTGAAACAACACCAGCTTGTTCACACGGGAGAGAAGCCGTATCAGTGCTCGCACTGTGAGAAGAGTTTCACTAAAAGGAGTAATCTCAAACAACACCAGTTTGTTCACACGGGAGAGAAGCCGTATCAGTGCTCACACTGTAGCATGAGCTTCACTCAGAAGGTTCATCTCATACGACACCAGCACATTCACACAGGAGAAAAACCGTATCAGTGTTCTCAGTGTGAGAAGAGCTTTATAGACAGCAGTAGTCTCATAAAGCACCACCGGATTCACACGGGAGAGAAGGTCTGTCGCTGCTCCCTGTGCGGTTACAGCTTCAATTGCCTCAGTAACCTTAAGCGCCATCAGCGCATTCACAAAGGAGAGAAACCGTTTCAGTGTTCACAGTGCGGAAAGAGTTTTACTGATAGAGGTAATCTGATTAAACACCAGAGAATTCACACAGGAGAGAAGCCGTATCGCTGCTCACACTGTGGGAAGAGTTTTACACAAAGGTTTAATCTCCAGCAGCACCAGCGCATTCACAGAGGAGAGAAACCGTATTACTGCTCAGAGTGCGGGAAGAGTTTTAATCGAGAGTACACTCTTCACTTACACCAACAGATTCATACAGGGGTTAAACCCTACTACTGTACCGAGTGTGGGAGGAGTTTTAGCAGTCTGAGTAACCTGAAACAACACCAGCGCAGCCACACAGGAGAGAGGCCATACCAGTGCTCACAGTGTAAGAAGAGTTTTAGTTCGAGCGATACTCTCAAAAACCATCAGCGGATTCATACAGGAGAGAAGCCGTATCAGTGTCCGGAGTGTGGGAAGAGGTTCACACAAATGGGTCACCTCCAGCAACACCTGCATATCCACGCAGGAGAGAAGCCGCATCGTCAGTGCTCGGAGTGTGGCGAGAGCTTTAGTAACCAGACAGATTTTCAGCAACACGAGCGCATTCACACAGCGGCGAACGAAGACATGCTGCAGTTCTCATGAGGAAGACTTTTATTCTAAAGGCTTATTTTTGTTAACATTTCTAAACCACTTTGTACTGTCTGTACAGTTGGGAAAATATCAGTGTACTATTCCAAAGCAAGTTCAAGTTCACTCATTAAAGAACCAGATAGTTTTTATTACTTTAATCTTCATGCATGCTCAAGTTGGGTATACTGATGATGTAGGACATCTTCTTGATTTTATTCAATCTTCAATTTTTTAAATGATAAGACTGAATGGTTGACTAGTTGGTGAATAATTGTTAATCAAAATCTGGTTAATCATGAACTACAATAGGTTGTATGTTATTAAATTATTATTATTATTGTAAAATGAAATTCAAGATAGCACCAGATGTGTAAACCAGTGAATAAAAAATTGCTAATAAGAGTAATGAAATTCAGCCTAACTGTGTAAGGCGTAATCTACTGTTAAATAATCTTTCCATATTAATAATGATTCCACACAATACATTTATGACTGTGGAAAAAAATGAAAATAAAATGTAAATAATAGGGTAAAATTACACCTTTATTATAAATCCTGATCTACCTGATTTTCATACAGTATAATGTATTGACAAAATATGTCTCTACAAAATAAACGTATTAAAATGTAATACAGTGTCGTCTTGTGAAGCCTGTATCGGGATATGTCTCATATCTCGGCTTTGGTGTATCGTCTTATGCCTAGTCAGAGGTTATTCAACAAATCAGGTTCAGCAATAACGTAGATGACTATACGAGAAATATATTGAAGGAAAAATGTATAAAAATAAGGGTGACTTTATATACACTGTGTTGAGTCCATTTAAATGGTTCCAGACTGTTGGAAGCAAGCAGCTGTATAAAATGTCTTTGCATTCTGTAGCATTAACCTTCAGTGGAACTATTATCCAACCTCCACCATCATCCCTCCTCCACCATTATCCCTCCTTCTCCACCATTATCCCTCCTCCACCATCATCCCTCCTCCACCATTATCCCTCCTTCTCCACCATTATCCCTCCTCCACTATCATTCCTCCTCTACCATTATCCCTCCTCCACCATCATCCCTCCTCCACCATTATCCCTCCTTCTCCACCATTATCCCTCCTCCACCATTATCCCTCCTTCTCCACCATCATCCCTCCTCCTCCGTCATCCCTCCTCCACCATTATCCAACCTCCACCATCATCCCTCCTCCACTATCATCCCTCCTCCACCATCATTCCTCCTCTACCATTATCCCTCCTCCACCATCATCCCTCCTCCTCCATCATCCCTCCTCCACCATTATCCCTCCTCCACCATTATCCCTCCTTCTCCACCATTATCCCTCCTCCACCATCATCCCTCCTCCTCCATCATCCCTCCTCCACCATTATCCCTCCTTCTCCACCATCATCCCTCCTTCTCCACCATCCCTCCTCCACCATCATTATCCCTCCTCCACCATCATCCCTCCGGCTGACACTTGGCATTGTGCATAGTGATCTTGTGTAGCTTGTGTGCAGCTGCTTGCCATAGAAACCCATGTCCTTAAGCTTCTGATGCAGAGTTCTTCTGCTGATGTTGCTTCCAGAGGCAGTTTGGAGCTCTGTAGTGAGTGATGCACCAGAGGATAAGCGATTTTCATACGCTATGCACTTCAGCACTCGGCAGCCCCGCTCTGGCTGAGCTGTTGTTGCTCCTAGACGCTTTCAGTCGACAGGGACAGCTCTAGCAGAGAAGAAAATCCTGAAGTCACTGAGCTCTTCAGCGTGACCCATTTTACTGCCAATGACTGTGTTTACATGCACATCAAATCCTGTTTAAAGTCTACATTCAGGTTACAGCCGTATTCCGAATTTTATAGGAGTACAGGCATCGGAATATTCCTGTATGTAGAGTTGTATTTCCCAGGATATTCAAGATTCTGTCGTTGGTTATAGAGTACACTCAGTTATTAGTTTTATTATTACTCTTACACAGTAATTTATTTAGGACTCTAACACTTCACTCACCATCAAAAATGCCTGACAACACCGCCTCGAAACAGAAAGGGCCAGGTAAGGTTAGACATTTTTGAAAGGCCATGAAACTGTGTGTGTATGAGTGTATACAGATATTTCTCAATAAACCCTTACTAGTAATATAGACTAAACAGAGCTGGGTTATAGTTTAGTTAGTTAGATAAAGAGATGATCATT
>CM075004.1:556962-570238 GCA_037576675.1 Pangasius sanitwongsei | reverse complement strand
TCCTATGCTAGTGCACTACACAGGCTAGAAAATAGTGCTAGTGCTGGTTACACACTCTGTAGTGCACTATATATCCAGTCAGACAGTGCCCTCCAACCCTCAACCCCAAATTTTTTTTAATAAATAAATATAAATCTTATAATAGTTTGCAATAAAAACAGATGACAGTGCTATCTAAAATATCAGTTCAGACATTCTCAGGCTGGTGTTTAGTAAAGTATGTCCTCTCTGATTATTACTTTTGATGGACGATATATTGTCCCAGAAATAATTGCAACAAACGATATTATTGTCATTTTAAGGTCATTTTATGCCACTATAACATAATGATAATATAATAGCATAATAATGCAAATACACCCTTTAAAAGAGCAATGAACTTTTAATTGTTAAGAATATCCAGATAAAATAAAACAGCATAGCCAAAACAAAAAATAGAATGAGCTCCGTTATCAAAAACTGCACTAAATATTAAGCATTACACCTTACATACGAATGCACACAGTTTTTGTGTTCGAATGTGCATTTTTATCTAAAATTCGGCGAATATTCGAAGTTTGAACAGTTATAAATGAACAACATTAGTGTATGTTATATATGACATTGTGGTGTGTGTGAAAAAAGTTTTGAGGTTTGATTGAACCGGATATCTCAGTAGAGATTGGCAGCAGGGGAGCGCAGGACTTCTTAAAGTCCACCTCCATCTCCTTGGAACTGTTCAGCTGGAGATGGACCAGATGATGAAGTTCGCGATCAAACCCCTGTAACTCTCCACTTGTCCCCATTCAGGCGCTCTACAATGGCAGTGTTAAAGACAGAGGCGTATAGTGTGAACAGTCCCCTGAGATGCCCCAGAGCTGCTCACCATCATTTCAGAGACACAGCCTTTTAACCTGACAGACTGTGATCCAGATATCAGGTAGGCGTCCACTTCAGTCTCTGTCAGCTTGTCCTTCAGCAGGGGGGTGAGATGGTGTTGAAGGTGCTGGAAAACAAAAACACATGATTCTCACAGCAACCGCAGCTTATCCAGGTGAGAGTAGGTACACTGGAGCATGTAGGTGCGTGATGGAGTCCTCTGCTCCAGCCAGCTCCTGGGAAGCAAATTGCAGGGGGCTCGGTGCATGACGGACCTGATGTCTCAGAAGATGGAGGACCAGTCACTCGAAGGTCTTCATAACGTAAAGACGTCAGAGCCACTGATCTAAAGTCATTCAGTTCACTGGGACAAGTTTTCTTAGGGATCGGTACAAGACACAATGTTTTCCATAGCACTGAAACCTTCCCCATCTCAGCCTCTGCTGAAATATCAGTGCTCTGCCATATATTTATATACAGTCAGGTCCATAAGTATTTGGACAGTGACACAATTTTGGTAATTGTGCCTCTGTACACCGCACAATGGATTTGAAATGAAGCAATCAACATGTGATTGAAGTGTAGACTTCCAGCTTTAATTCAAGGGGTTTAATAAAAAATATTGCATTAACCCTTTAGGAATTACAGCCATGTTTTTTTAGAGTCATAGATTATAATTCAACATAATTATAAATATAAAGACCTGGCAAAGCATCTCAAGGGAGGAAGCTCAGCATTTAGTGATGTCCATGGATTCCAGACTTGCATAATAATGCATCCGATTATTAATTCAAATATTTATAATCGTTAGTTTCCAATTACTTTTACTTCACCTTGTGAAATTAAGCAAAAGGTTTATTTGTTATAAAATATTGAACCATTGATATGTTTGCCTCTTTCTGATCCAGGTATGAGTTGTCCTGTCTTCTCCTGCTTTCCTCTTTCCTACACATCATAAATTTATCTCCGCAAGAACATCAACAGATCCAACTAGGATGAAGTCAGACGAGATTAAATGTGAGACTCTGGAGCCCACAGAGAGCCGTAGTAGTCATCAGAGCTCATCTTTCCAAACTAACGCCTCTCACAGACGAATGCAAAAAGAAGATAACCAGTGCTCGCAGTGTGGAAAGAGCTTCACTCACATGAGTACGCTCAGAGAACACCAGCGCATGCACACGGGAGAGAAGCCGTACCAGTGCTCACACTGTGGGAAGAGCTTCAGTCAGAGGAGCACTCTGATAAAACACCAGCGCATTCACACGGGAGAGAAGCCGTACCAGTGCTCGCAGTGCGGGACGAGTTTCAATCAGAAGAGTCACCTCAAAAAACACCAGCGCATTCACACAGGAGAGAAGCTGTACCAGTGTTCGCAGTGTGAGAAGAGTTTTATAGAGAGCGGTAATCTCATAAAACACCTGCGCATTCACACCGGAGAGAAGCCGTATCACTGCTCACAGTGCGGGAAGAATTTTACTAGACTAAGTAATCTCCAGCGACACCAGCGCATTCACAAGGGAGAGAAGCCGTATCCGTGTTCGCAGTGTGAGAAGAGTTTTATTGAGAAGAGTAAGCTCATAAAACACCAGCGCATTCACACCGGAGAGAAGCCGTATCACTGCTTAAACTGCGGGAAGAGTTTTACGGAAAGGAGGACGCTCCAGCAGCACCTGCTCATTCACACAGGAGATAAACCGTATCAGTGTTTAGAGTGTGGGAAGAGCTTCCGAGAAAAGACTGCTCTGCGAGTACACCAGCACATCCACACGGGGCAGAAGCCCTATTACTGTCCTCAGTGTGGGAAGGGTTTCACTACACACAGAAGCTTCCAGCAACATGAGCGCATTCACACGGGAGAGAAACCGTTTCAGTGCTCGCAGTGTGGGAAGAGTTTTAATAACCAGAGTAATCTCCGAGAACACCAGCGCATCCACACGGGAGAGAAGCCGTATCGCTGCTTGCAGTGCGGGAAGAGTTTTATTAGACGAAGTAACCTGCAGCGACACAAACACATCGGCACGGCTGAGATCGAGGACATGCTGCAGTTCTCACCAGAAAGTGTGGGAATTAATTAGGTCCATTCCAAATTCTTATTTGGGGTCAAATTGCTGAACCACTTGGTGCAGAATTTTGTATATTATTGTTAAATACTTGAGGGGCAGTGGGATTTTCATCACTATGAAACTGTGAACTTTTAGGCTGAAGTGTAACCGTCTGAAAAGTTCACTAATTAAACGAGCAGAAGGTTTTAGTATTTTATTATTAACGAAGGACAAAGCAGGATATATTACGAATGGATATATTGGATATATTGATACCGCGACATTATCGAGATTCTGTCAGTTATTAAATTGTTGTTAGACAAATTTGTTAGACAAGAACAGACAAATTATTGGTGAATATTTATTATACTTTTGCATATCCATGAACTAAAAATAATTTGTATATTATGTTAATAATAAAATTAAAATAACGATTTTACCCGATATGTGAATATTAGTTAGGAAAAAGAGGGTGGTTTAAAAAAAAAAAAAAAAAAAAAAGTTCCTTCACCTTGCCAATAATAATAATGAAATGAAACAACTGTCATAACACTGTAATAGATTTTATAAGAGCAAAAATAAAGGGATGTCTGGGATTTTGCCCAAATGTCCTAAAAACCGAAAAAGTTGGTTTTGGAGAAACTTCACTTACAGCCTAAAAACACTCCTTTTACCCTAACAGGCAGTCTAAATACTGTGTGCTTTATGGCTTTTTTTTTTTCCACAGCTGCTGGATAATTAATTCTCTCATTTCCAAATTGATTAGAAGTGAATGCACACTTTTGGCCTCTGAGCTGTAAGAAGTTTTGAGAAGTTCTTCAATCCAAATGAGTCCAAATGAGCGAAGTTTTGCATGAAAGACATTGTTCAACAAATCAGTTCTAGCAAGAAGAGTTTGTGTGATGTACAGATACAAAGTAGAAAACACGGAAGAAAAAATGCATAATAAAATGAAAAATACTTTAAAATACCTCACATTCGTTCAGCTACTGTACGCTTTAACAATAATACCTCCTTTTGGCACTTGATGAGACGTGGTCTTTATTGTCTGTTCCTTTTGTTTGTTTTGAAACTCCTTGATTCTATAAAATTACATCTTTTTAGATTTACATCAAGTACTGACAGTGATATTTAATTTTATTTTTGACTTTCCTCTTCTTGGCAATATACTAGAGATGGACACAAGAGGTTCTAACAAGATTCTTATCTGTAATAATAATAATAATAATAATAATATGTTTTATTTGTATAGCACCTTTCATACATAAAATGCAGCTCAAAGTGATTCACATGTCAAAGCATAAAAAAGAAGAAAAAAACAAGAAACAAATCAAGAATAATAAAAACCAACAAAGAAAGTAAAAGTGTAAAATTAGGATACAATAATAATAATAATAATAATATTTTAAAAAACTTTTATGAACACCTCCGAGCAGTGTAAATCAGCATTGCTCTAACACGACTAATCACACAGTACTGAAATTTCTCCTATAATCCATGCACACAACAAGCCTTTACACCTCTATATCTACTAACACAGAAGTGACAGCAGTGTTGCAACATGTGACCATCTTCTGGAATAAAGTGAATGCTCAGTGTGACATGCATTTTTAAGGACAGATGTCATCTTCCTGTTTCATCTTCCTGATATTTCAAAATAAACCATTTCGCAGGCAAATGATTCTATCTCCTGTACTTTTTTCTTTTTTGCACATGCCCTGAATTGAGCATGTGGCTGACAATCATGAATTTCTCAAGAGAAACAGGCGTTCAGCCTTTTTTTTTTTTTTTTTTTTTAAGATAGATAACATTTTTCAAGGTGTTGGATATTTCAGACTCAGTGAACGGTGACTCGATCGGTTAATCTTTGTGAGACTGAATCAGAACTGATGCGTGTTAGGAAGTCAGTGTCAGTTTATGAAAAGATACAGACGTGTGGTTTTGAGGGAGTGAATTAGCAGGCTGCTAGCAGGCTGGGCTTGACATGAAGACAGGACCGTGTACAGTTTTATGATGTTCTGGTATAAAAATGATATTACTGAAATGCACTGACTGTTTAACCATCTTGCAAAGAAGCTTCTTCATTAGCTAGAGTTACTAAACCTACAAGCATAGTTATGTATTCTAATGCCTATTTTGTTGGCAGATACCAACCTTGCACCTCATTAAAAAAAAAAAAAAGAAAGAAAGAAAGAAAGATGATTTCCAAACAAGCAAAGGAAATGGAGGACCATTAGTGGAGTTATTTCATTAAGCTAAAACATATGTTCTTCAGGATTCCACTCTTGAAACAAAAGTCATCAGAGGGATATCTGTTTACTGCTAAAAAACACAACTGCTCATCAGAATGCTCACTCACCATCTCACCATCAGCTGGTCAAAGTGTAAAACTGTAAAATAGGTGAAATGCATTCACGAAGAATAAAGGACCACAAGTATATATGTAATTAGCATTTTAGTGTACAAGGAGGAGTTCTCTGGAGTTTGTGGTTAAACAGAAATGAACATTTCTTCATTTGGCTGAGTTTTTGAGTTAAGAATGAAATCCACATGCCTTTTTCAAGTTGGATATGTTCTTGGAGCAACATTCCTTGTAACAAAACATTATGAGCTGATGTCATGCCTCTTCCGAAATTCCCGACAGAACGCAAAAGTCAGGTTCCAGGCAGGAAAGCTGTTATGTAGCTCTTAAATTCAGCTTACAAGATTAAGCAATGTGGTTTATTTTTTTTCTGAAATATTGAACCATTGATAACTTTGCTTTTTGACCTGATCCAGGCATGAGTGCTGTCCTGTTGCAAGTGTTCTCCTGCTGTCTTGCATATGCATCATCATTTTATCTCCACAAGAACATCAGGAGAGCCAACTGGGATGAAATCGGATGAAATTAAATGTGAGGATGTCGAACCAACAGAGAGCTCCAGTCGTCACCAAAGCTCATCTGATATTTCCCACATGAACACCTCTCACAAACCAGTGCAAAAGGAAAATTCACCAGTGCTCAGTGTGTGGGAAGAGTTTCAGTAAAAAGAGTTATCTCAAACAACACCAGCAATATAAAGATATTTATATAATTTTGAAATTCTAATGCAGAATGGGTAAATAATTGTTGAATAATTGTTACACTTTTGAACAACCATGAACCAAAATAAATGGTGTACTTTTTTTTAATGAAGAAGTCAGGATTTGGCCAGATACGCAGATATGTTTTACCAACAAGACCACGTCAAGAAGATCATTAATATTATCCAGTTGTTGTGATTGTTTTTAGAAAATGAAATTGAAAAAGGATGTCTGGGATTTTACCCAAAACCTATTCAGCAAATCAGGTCCGGGAAGAACAATATTTATCACGTGTAGATAAAAAATAGAATATGTTGAAGGAGAATGCAGAATAAAATGAATAAGATTTGACAATAACTAACACTCTTACATCTAGCTTATACACACACACATGATGTACTACTGTAACAAAATAAGCATAACTTTAGTTTCAATTATGTGTAGATGTTTATAATTTAATCATTTTCAGTATGTCACAAATGACCAAACATGGCAAACGTGGTTTGGTAATTTGGGAAAGATTTAAACTACAGGAAGTGGAGAGGTGAAGGGATGTAATGGATGCGTGAAACACCACACAACTATGGTTAAATGATGCATTGATGAATTTTATGTGCATTTTTTTTATGGAGCATCTTAAGAAATAAGGTAGACTGGGAAAGACAGAATGTAACTTAGGCCTATTACTTAGTACTTTGAATTTTACTTAGTGAACTTATAATTTTGATGCTGAGTTAGATTATTATTATTATTTATTTTTATCTCCTGTGACATGGTGCTGCTGCAAGAAATTATAAATTATAAAATGCTTACCTTTCAGTGGTGGTTTTCTATTGTGATTATTATTTAACTTTTTCCTAGTGAATTTTGGAAAACTTTGGTTATGAATTTGGGAAATATGGTAGATTTTCTACTCCCTGTTTTTGTTACTGCATTAAAAAGAAGAATTGTATATTCGATACATGACAAGAAAGTTAAGATACCGGATGAAAAGACTCTGAATGAGATTAAAACTAGGTAGGGACATTTAATTTACAAATAAATGATTGAATTGTTCATTTATTCAGTAGTCAGAGGTAGATTTGGTCTGCATGTGGAGCAGCAGTGGCTTACATTCAGCAGATCAGTCTGATGCAGTGGAGTTTCCTCTGTTCCTGGGTGATGAGTGAGTGCACAGAGCTCCAGCAGGTGGCGCTGTGAGCGTCTAGATGTCCCACATTCACAGCACTAGAAGAAGACGTGCTGCAGTGTTGCTGATTGATGAGCTGAGCTCTCCGACTCTACTAATCATCTTTCCATTCAGAGATTTCTGACAGGGTTTTACCTCCACACTTCCATCTGCTCAAGCTCAAGGTGAGTTCATTAAAGTGACGTTGTTTAGGAGGTTTATATTCACTTATAGACTGAAATCTTGATCTTTTCTACGTGCTCTGCTCATGTCCAGAGGATTGGGCCATTACATTACCTGACAGTTCATGTTTTTATTCTTCCTTACCAGACATACAGCTAATTTAATAATAATAATTTAGCTAATTTAATAAAATATGTCTCTTTTTTTGGTCATGTCTGAGTTTGAGTAAAAAATAATATTAAGTTACTGCATTAGAAACTAGTCAGTGCCTGTGGGCGTGGCTTATCTAATTAACACACTTAATTGTATCTGGAACTAATTTGTGTTATTTAGTCAACATTGTTGTAACTGCTGTATATGCTGCTTGTACTATTTCACCTGTGCTAAGTGGCAGAAGCATGAGAATTACCTGAATACCTGTGTGTGTGTGTGTATGTGTGTGTGTGTGGTTCCATAATGAGTTAGTCTTTCCTGTTCTTCTTGTTCAAGCTTGTTCCTCTAGGGGAGACCCTAGGCCAGGGTACGGGGAAACTCTTTACCAATGGGTGTCTCTGAAAACTGCCTTTTCGCTCAGCTAGTAGATTTAAATCCTGATTTTGGAGTCAAATCTGACTTAAGCCCCATAGCCTAAACAGCTCAATAGTTACCAGAAGCACAGAAAGCAGTCTGAGCTACATTCTAGGTGAATGAACACCCTGGCGGCAGACGTGGCTTAGCCAGTAATTTGGGAGTTCGGACTGTACAACTCGGATGCTCATGTCCTTCATCTAAGCCCTCCTTGTGCTCAGTGACTAGTCATGCTCTCTGTTCCTCATCAGGGGAGCATGGGGATACTATGCATACAGCCATGTCCAGAAGGTTGTTCTAGGCTGATAATGACCTAGAGTTGATCTCAACCTCTATCATCCCCAACATCTGAAAATGGGGCTGAGTTGGCTTGGAGCCAGCTTGGAGGCACCACTGACTAGCTGTAAAGTAGTTGTGGCAGCAACTGTTGAAATTGCATTGGCTTGAGTAGAATTATCTCCTATGTCCTGAACACAACTTCTAGCTAACTGTGTTGAGATGGGCACTGACCAAGTACTGAATGCAGAATGCGTGTTTCATCACCTTTCATAGCCTGTAGATGGGCTGGATGCTCAGGGCCTACTGCACCATGCCATATTATGAAGAGTGCCTTATCATGGGCATTATTTAGAGGTGTACTGCTCCAGGAAGTCTGCATTGCTCTTACCTGAGCATCACTCTGCACTTTCTCCATGATCTTCAGTGTCCCACCTTCCAGAGCTGTGTGTGCAACATTCACATTCATTCCTCAGGTGTGTCTTGTGCCTTCTGACATTGTGGCATATGTTATCCAGGTGATTTCTCAGACGACCAGACAGGCACTGCTCCTGGTGATGACGAGAGGTCATGAATCTGGTTCCTCTCAAGGTTTCTGTGTACTGTAGGAGTTCTCTAGAGGTTCAGGGGCAAGGACTAGGGTTAGGGTTAGCATCCATCTGTCTGATGCTTTTGACTCACGAGTGAAACTGTTACTGGAACAACATTCCTTTGACCATGTTAGCTGATGTCTTGATACTTCTGAAAATTCCTTCCTGAAAACACTAGTCAGTTTGCATACAGGAAAGCAGTGTGGTTTATAGATTAAGCAATGTGCTTTATTTGTTAGAAATATTGAAACATTGACCATTTTACCTTTTTTTTCTGATGCAGATGTGAGTGTTATCCAGTCTTCCCTTCCTGTCTTCCTTCCTACAAATTTACCTCTGCAAGAACATCCAGAGACCCAACTAGGATGAAGTCAGACGAGATTAAATGTGAGAATCAGGAATCCACAGAGAGCTCCAGTAATCACCAAAGGGCATCTGGTGCTTTTCTCACCAGCACTTCTCGACTGTGCAAAAAGAAAATTCACCACTGCTCACACTGTGGGAAGAGTTTTAGTCAAAAGAGTACTCTCCAACAACACCAGCGCATTCACACAGGAGAGAATCCCTATCACTGCTCACTGTGTAGGAAGGATTTTTCCAGCCAGAGTAGTCTCCAGCGACACCAGCACATTCACTCCGGAGAGAAGCCGTATCGGTGTTCTCAGTGTGGGAAGAGTTTTATTGAGAGTGGTGATCTCGTAAAACACCAGCGCATTCACACCGGAGAGAAGCCGTATCACTGCTCACAATGTGGGAAGAGTTTTACACAAAGGAGTAACCTCCAGAAACACCTGCGCATTCACACAGGGGATAAACCGTATCACTGCTCAGAGTGTGGGAAGAGTTTTACTCAAGGAACTGACCTCAGAGTACACCAACGCATTCACACAGGGGAGAAGCCGTATCACTGCGCACAGTGCGGCAACCACTTTATCAGCCGGAGTTGTCTCCTGCAGCACCGGCGCATCCACACGGGAGAGAAGCCGTATCAGTGCTCACAGTGTGAGAAGAGGTTCAGCGAGAGACGTAATCTCATACAGCACCTGCGAATTCACAAAGGAGAGAAGCCGTATCAGTGTTCACACTGTGGGATGAGTTTTAATAGACAGAGCAATCTCCAGCAGCACACGCGCATCCACACGGGAGAGAAGCCATATCAGTGTTTAGAGTGTGGGAAGAGTTTTAATCGAGAGGACGCTCTGCAAGAGCACCAGCACGTCCACACAGGACAGAAGCCCTATTACTGTTCAGCGTGTGGGAAGAGCTTTACTCGGCACAGCAGTCTCCAGCAGCACCAGCGCGTCCACACTGGAGAGAAACCCTATCACTGCTCACAGTGTGAGAAGAGCTTTACTACACACAGAGACTTTAAGCGACACAAGCACATTCACACAGCTCTAAAAGAAGACGAGCTGCAGTTCTTCTCAGAAAGTGTGGGAATTGACTAGGTCTGTTCTAGATGCTTATTTTGGATTAAAACTGTTTTGCTCTTTGAACCGCTTTCTGTTGGAGAGTTTTGTGTATTCCTTGTTATTTACTAGAGGGGATGGTTGGGGTTTCACTTGCAACTATGAACTTTTATACAGATTGAGAAGTACCAATTTACTATTCCAAAGCATGTACAAGTTCACTCAATGAAGGAGCAGATGTCTTTACCGTTTAATTATTTATGCATGTGTATATTGAGAATGTGAGACACTACAATTATATTATATTTATTGTCAAATTTATTGGAATTCTGAGACTGAATGATTAAATATCTGGTGCATAACTTTAAATGGGTATTATTCTCGTGAATAGTAATGACTGTTAAAAATATATATATATTTATCAGGTTTGTAATTTTTTTTTTTGGCGCATTTACCTCAGTTAGAACCTAAAACACTCTTTTAAGGTTCAAGATTTTATTTGTCAAACACACAATTATGCGCAGTACTTGCAGTGGTGACTTGCAGTGAAATGGAAACCTGGCCTTCTCATCTTTAGACTGTGCATTAAATACTAATTTAAAGTTACATTTAAAAATCAGAAAAGAGATAAGAAGTATGAAATATATGTACAGGATGTGTAAAAACGGATGTACAAAACATGCAGTATGTTACATGTAGTAACAATACAAGTGCAAAGTGCAGTGTGCGGAGTTTAATTTAATTTTTAGATTAGATACTGTGTGTATGTGCGTTGCCATTCTGAGGAGAGCGCATAACTTTTTCACCACTGCTGGATATTTCGGTCCTCTCAGTTCCAGATTGATTAGGTGATGTATACTCCTGGCCTCTTGGCTATAAGCAGTAATGTAAGAAATATTAAGAAGTTCTATAAATCCAGAGTCCAAAGTTTTCCGTATTAGAAGTTATTCAACAACTCAAGTCCAGCAGGAATGGTGTGTGTTGTATAGATAAACATTAAATGGAAAAATATTGCAGAATAAAATGAATAATACTTGAAAATCCCTAACACCCTTCCGTATATCACGATACCTCCGTTTGTCTGGTGTGATGGCTCAAAGGGGTGGTTCAGGCCTTGGTCACGAAGACGATGAAAACAGTATTTCTGGCTTTATTGTCTGTTCTTTCTTCTTTAAGCTTCTTCCCTTGATTCTATAAAATAACACCCTTTTATATAATTATTACAAGAACTAGCCATGATATTTAATTTGATTTATTACTCTTTGTATTCCTCTTCTAGTGGTTATAAATGCTATAAATAACTTTTCCACACCATGGAAACTTTTCCACACCATGGAAACCAAAACTTTCCTCACCTTGGCAATAATCTGGAAATGTTCTAACAAGATGTCAACAGCCCGGACTTCATGTGAAAACTATAATGAATTTCCTGGTTGCACAATTGCACTATTTGTCCATATAGTACACAATAATAGAAGGGAATGATTTATAATCGCACTCTCCGGTGTCACTCAGATGAGTCTGGTTCCTCTCAAGGTCATATCGTCTCAGTGGGTTTTTCCTCACCAGCGTCACCTCAGTCTCGCTCATTAGGGATAAATTTAGTGCAGGACGTAATAGAAAAAAGCATCTAGGCTGAGACTGCTCAAGCTTTTTTTTTAGAATAGAATAGACCCTTTTCCACTTCTGGGTTCTGTGCAATGGATGTGATCATACTAAGGAAAGTTGGACATCATACAAGTTGAAAGTTCTCAGTGTTTAAGATGTTGGACTGTTGATCGGAAGGTTATAAAGTCAAACCCCAGCACCACAAAGATGCCACTGCTGGGCCCTTGAGCAAGGCCCTTAACCCTCAGCTGCTCAGTTGAGATGAATGTGAGTTGCTGAAGATAAGGGCGTAAGTGTAAATGTCTTCCTACAGAGAGCAGTAAGCAGCACATACACAAGAGCATGACAGTGGACAATTAAAAAAATAAATAAATAAATGTGTAAATGATGTTTAGGGTTAAAGTGGGAAGGCATCTAGTATATATAACATCCGAAATGAAGCTGAAGCTTTAATAACACGACTGTATTTAATCTCACTGTGGATTAAATCAGACATTATGTAGAACTGGTTAACATCCTGCAGGAAAATGGACATCCTGTGACCAACCTGAGCCAGTCGACATGTAGAGTTTTACAGGCCAGAACATTTCACCGTTACAGAACTGTTCACTGTGTAAATGAAAGGAAACAGCTGATATAAAAGACAGGAGAAAGGGACACTGAGTCAATATGCACAGGATTCATCAGCAGGAGCAGGATTGATGGGATTTAGACTTTTCATCCATCACCCAGGCAGCAAAGCTCCAGTAGGTGGCGCTGTGAGCGTCTAGAGGTCACAGATTCCCAGAAGAAGAAGAAGAAGACGCAGTGGCGCTGTTTTGCTGATTGATGAGCTGATCATCTGTAATCATCTTTCCATTAAACTATTTCTGACAGGGTTTTACCTCCACACTTCCATCTGATCTGTAGTGGGTGGGTTTTTTTTTGAGGTGGTTAACTGCGTTCTGCTGTAAAGCTCAAGGTGAGTTCAACTCGGCTAATTTTTGATTAATTGGCTAATTACTTAATTGATGCTAATCATAATGAAGGTCATGTACACTTTACAGTGCATGTAAGTTTGTTCTCATCAGCTAAGCTTAATCTTACTGTAGATTCATCTGGCCTGTGATGTGATGTGAGGTGGTGTGATGTGATGTGATGTGAGGTGGTGTGATGTGATGTGAGGTGGTGTGAGGTGGTGTGGTGTGATGTGAGGTGGTGTGGTGTGAGGTGGTGTGATGTGATGTGAGGTGGTGTGATGTGAGGTGAGGTGGTGTGATGTGATGTGATGTGATGTGAGGTGATGTGAGGTGGTGTGATGTGAGGTGATGTGAGGTGGTGTGATGTGAGGTGGTGTGATGTGAGGTGGTGTGGGGTGATGTGAGGTGATGTGATGTGAGGTGGTGTGATGTGAGGTGGTGTGGTGTGATGTGAGGTGGTGTGATGTGAGGTGTTGTGATGTGATGTGATGTGATGTGAGGTGGTGTGTTGTGATGTGATGTGATGTGATGGGAGGTGTTTGGATGTGAGGTG
>CM075004.1:543883-556862 GCA_037576675.1 Pangasius sanitwongsei | reverse complement strand
TGAGGTGATGTGATTGAGGTGGTGTGATGTGATGTAATGTGAGGTGATGTGATGTGAGGTGGTGTGGTGTGATGTGATGTGAGGTGGTGTGGTGTGATGTGAGGTGGTGTGATGTGATGTGAGGTGGTGTGATGTGAGGTGATGTGATTGAGGTGGTGTGATGTGATGTAATGTGAGGTGATGTGATGTGAGGTGGTGTGGTGTGATGTGAGGTGGTGTGATGTGAGGTGGTGTGGTGTGATGTGAGGTGGTGTGATGTGAGGTGGTGTGATGTGATGTGAGGTGGTATGATGTAATGTAATGTGATGTTATCAGAAGAACAGAACAGCACAGTTTGGTTAGGATTTGTCTCAGTTCAGTTTTACTGGAGTTTCTGTTGCATCAGTTACAGTGCTGCCGAAGCACTGAGAAGCTTTCTACACATAGCAATAAAATGAGAAAAATAGAGCAAAATCAGTTACATGGAAACAAATAATGACTTATAAATCATTAATCAGGACTGTGTGTGTGGTTACAGGCTGAGACACACTATCACCGGAGTACTGATAGGTCACAGGATGAGTAGGTGGTCAGTGTGGGACCGGCTCAGCGCCGTACTCGGGTAGGATCGCTGTAGGACCAGGTAGCACTTTATTTCACCCCGTGCTCAGGTTTGGCTTCTCCAACGCCTCATCGTGTTCTGAGTGTCATAATTTTGATTAATTATATAAAGGTGTGCTTCATATACACTTTGTGTTTCTGGAGAAATATTTACTTTCCTGGAGTTGTGATCAGACTGCTGAATACTGGGACAAGAAACCATTTTAAAACATGTTTTACCTCTTAAATCTTATTTATCTTCACATCTGAGTTTAAGGAATATTAGCAAAAATCAGGCCTTATCATTGGTTTTGCAAGCTGGTCACAGCGCAGGTTTACAGGTATTAATAACAAACTGGAAGAAACCAGCAGAGATGTTAAAATCATGTTTCTTTTGCGGTTACAAAAAGTATATTTGTATTCGTCTTAACTGGTGCAGTCATCTTTCTCTTTTTTCTTCTAGGCTTGTGTACACGCCTGGGTAAAAAAAAAATGCACCAAGCCCAAAATGGCAAAATATGAAGCTTTTAATGATCTTAACAACAGATCACTGGTCAGGAAATGAGCAGGAATGAAACAGATAAAGGAGCTCAGTATGGGAGCTTTTCCCTTTAATCTCTTTAAATGTTGAAGTCTTGTGGCTCTTGATGAGCTGCATCAGGTGCGGCAGATAACCAAATAATCACTCATCTTTTAAGAAAAAAATCCCAGGAGGCACAGGAGCTCTCAGGAGTGCATCTGCTTCATTCCTGCTCATTTCCTCACCAATGATTTGTTCTTAAACCATTAAAAGCTTCATATTTTGCCATTTTGAGCTTGGCCCATTTTCCCCCAGGAGCGTATGCTGAATAATCTGTACCCCACGTGGAGCTATCTGCTTAGTGGCTTGTGACTACGGTTGTATTTGTAGTCACTTCCTTTCCTCCAAAACTCAAACTGGTGGCGTCCCGGCCAGAATTGGACGGTGCTATGTCTCTGGCATACGTTCACTAAGCAAGTTGGGTTGACATTAACGTCTGTATTGTGTCATTGATGGTGTCACCAGTATTCACAGTCACGCTGCCTACGTGCTGAAGGAAGAATGGGTGTCTCCTGAAAACTGAATTTCCCTCCACAACATACCAGTCGTTTTCCAGACAGGAACGCTGATGTGTTTCAGTTCATAAAATTAAGCAGTGCGGTTTATTTGTTAAAAATATTGAACCATTGCCCTTTTTTTCTACCTTTTTCTGATGCAGATATGAGAGGTGCCCTGTCGTCTCCTGTTGTCCTCTTTCCTTCTTTAATATCCTTCTGTGAGAACATCAAGAGATTCAACTAGGATGAAGACAGAAGAGATTAAATGTGAGAATCCGGAACCAACAGAGAGCTCCAGTAGTCACCAAAGTTCATCTGGTGCTTTCCACACTAACACCTCTGACAGAAAAAAAGAAACTCACTACTGCTCACAGTGCGGGAAGAGTTTCAGTCAGAAGTCTCATCTCACGCAACACCAGCGGATCCACACGGGAGAGAAGCCGTATCTCTGCTCACAGTGTGGGAAGAGTTTCAATCAAAACAGTAGTCTCAAAGAGCACCAGCGCATTCACACGGGAGAGAAGCCCTATCACTGCTCGCAGTGTGAGAAGAACTTTACAAGCCAGAGTAATCTCCAGAGACACCAGCGCGTTCACTCAGGAGAAAGGCCGTATCCGTGTTCGCAATGCGGGATGAGTTTTACACAGAGTAATGCTCTCCAAAAACATCAGCGCATTCACACAGGAGATAAACCGTTTCACTGTTTAGACTGTGGCAAGCGTTTTAATCGAGAGGACACTCTCCAGCATCACCTGCGCAGTCACACTGGAGAGAAGCCGTATCACTGCGCACGGTGTGGGAAGAGCTTTACTAAGAAAAGCAGTCTCCGTGTACACCAGCGCATTCACACAGGGGAGAAGCCTTATTACTGTTTACAGTGTGGGAAGAGTTTTAGTAACCAGAGCAGTCTCCGCCAGCACCGACGCATTCACACCGGAGAGAGGCCCTATTACTGCACAGAGTGCGGAAAGCATTTTACTAGCCAGAGTAACCTCCTGCGACACCAGCGCATTCACACGGGACAAAAGCCGTACCGCTGCTCAAAGTGTGTCAAGAGTTTCAGTCAAAACGGCAATCTTAAAAAACACCAGAGTGTTCACTGAGGAGAAGGTTTTAGTGACCGGAGTCATTTTCAGCAGCACGAGCACAGACACGAGCACAGACACGAGCACAGACACGAGCACAGACACGAGCACAGCTCTGACGCAGCGTGAGAGCTGTGTGAGTAATTCTATTCCAGATGCTTGTTTTAGGTCAGATGGGTTGTTTAAACCTGTTTTAACTGTATGTTTCATTATACAGTGTGGAAAGTAAGAATATGTACTATTTCAAGCTCAATAATTAAAGTAGCAGATGTTTTTAGTATCTGTGCATACCCAGGTCATGATTTGACCAAAAGCTCCTCTGCCATGCCAACAAGATCGATGGAATCAAACCTGAGTGACCTCGAGTGTTAGAAAGGTGCTATATAAATGGAACAACTTCTTCTTCTTCTTGAACTATTTATTTGTTTAGAATGATTTTAATATTTAAATAAGAAATGTAACTATCCTTCATCTGCTGGATATTTCAGAGCGCTCGGTTTGGGGTTGACTGGTTAATTAGCCAGTGTCCAATGGAGACTCCACATCCATGTCAGAGGTTAATCAATAAATCAGGTCCGGCAAGAACAGCTTGTGTGATGTGTGATAGATAAAACATAAAATGCATTAAAATGAATACTTAAACAGATAAAAGTGTTAGGTATTTTTATCTTTGCACCCTCTGGCACCTGGTGAGATGACTCAGGCTCAAGATGTGATGGTTGTGATGGTATCTCGTCCTTTATCGCCTGTTCTTTTTATTCTGAACGCTTCTCTTATTAACAATAAAATAGTGTAGGGCTTATCATACCTTCATAGGTGTGTATTTATGATGAAGCGTGCTGTTTGTAGCCTTTCTCCAGCTTGCTAGGAGCAGCCTTGCATGTATTTTTATATACAGTCCCCTCCAAAAGTATTGGAACAACAAGGCCTTCTTTAGTTTTTGCTCTACACTGAAGACATTTGGGTTTGAGATCCAAAGATGAATGTGAGATGATAGATCAGAATTTCACTTTCATTTCCTGATATTTACATCTAGACGTGTTAAACAGCTTAGAACATGGCACGTCAGGTGAGCAAAAGTATTGGAACAGGTACTCTATAGAAATATGTAATGTTCTGTAAAATCACAGGTTTCACAGGTTGGTAAGCACAGTTTACCTTTTACAACCAAGGGCATTTTTCTGAAGGATTGGAGTCGAATGATTATGCTTCAAACTATTTTCTTAAGAATGCAATATGTAATAATGACTATCAAACATGTATCTGTGCTTGATTTATTAAAACATCCTCTTTGACTATGTGGAGCTTTAGGATTTGTTCTTTTCTACTGCCACAATAATGCAGAAATGTCAATGTATATTTAAATAAAACTCTAAGACTTTATAAATGATTGTATACGGTACTGTGAAGGTGCTCACTGCTCCTGAGTGAGTGCACAGAGCTCCAGCAGGTGGCGCTGTGAGCGTCTAGATGTCCCACATTCACAGCACTAGAAGAAGACGTGCTGCAGTGTTGCTGATTGATGAGCTGAGCTCTCCGACTCTACTAATCATCTTTCCATTCAGAGATTTCTGACAGGGTTTTACCTCCACACTTCCATCTGCTCAAGCTCAAGGTGAGTTCAACTCAACAAGCTAACGATCCTAAACGGCTTTCTGCTTCCTATGCTAGTGCACTACACAGGCTAGAAAATAGTGCTAGTGCTGTTTACACACTCTGTAGTGCACTATATATCCAATCAGCACTCATTTGGGACTCAGCCCCAGTGAAAGCTTACAGTGATTGGTTTGTTGATTATTAAATTGATCCTAATTGAACCATAATTGGGGTTTATTTCAGTTAAACTTTGCAGTACATTGTACTTTGGATAACAGGTGATGTTACACTTTAATATTTAATAATAATTTAATAATGATTAAATGAGCTAAGCGCCTGTAGATCACTAATTTTTTTCTTATATTGATCTTTTCTACCTTTAGTGCTTGTTATCAGGATGAGATTGAGCTTTAAATGTGCACTTTCCTGGCAGTTCCTATTCTCTGGAGCCATTACCAGGTTTTACAAGATGTGTTTTACCTTTTAAAGAGTAACTCTAGCAAATTTAATAGCTTATGGTATAAATAGTGTTCATAAACTGGATTATTTCTCTGTTATAAATGTGAGGATGGCAGCTGTAGGGCAATAAAACAGTGCAGAACATTCTTTAAATAAATTACGAACATCCTGGTGAGCTCAGAAGCACCAACAGACCCGAAAGACCACGGAAAAGAGCTGTGGAGGCTGACAAGAATTCTGTCCCACGTCCCCTGAACACCCTCCAGGAGGTAGGTATATCTGCGTCAAAGTCAACAATCATGAGAAGACTTCACCAGAGTAAATACAGAGGGTTACTACCACTAGACGTAAACCACTGGTAAGCCTCAGAAACAGGAAGACCAGGTAAAAGCAGCAGGGTGATTTCTGAAGAGTGTAAGACTATATTATCTGCTCATTCAAAGGGATTGGTCAATGTATATGATAGCAGTTTTGGGAAATGTTTGTTTCTGAGGCATCTAATCCTGCATTATACAATGGAAAGGTGCTACAACAGCAGAGTAAATGAGTCAAACCTTTAACTGTCCATACCCTGCTCAAAATAGGGGGCGTTCTCTGGAGGTTATGGGATGAGGACTAGAGATGAGGTTTCTTTAGCAAATCAATGAGGTCATGGCACTTCCAAAGTTCCTTGCAGAATGCATCAGTCAGGTTCCAGGCAGGAAAACCGCTGTGTAGCTCTGAATTACGTGAATTAAGCAATCAAACCTCTGACCGTTTTTGCCTCTTTCTGATCTAGATATGAGTGGAGTCCTGCCTTTCCTGCTGTTCCCTTCCCTACACATTTCCTGCTGCAAGAACACCGAGCAATCCGACTAGAATGAAGTCAGATGAGATCAAATATGAGAATGTGGAACCCACAGACATCTTCAGAAGTCACCCAAGCTCATCTTGTACTTTCCACATGAACACCTCTCAGTGGAAAAAGAAGCTTCACCAGTGCTCAGAGTGTGGGAAGAGTTTCAGTCAGACATGTCATCTCAAAAAACACCAGCGCATTCACACAGGAGAGAAGCCGTATCTGTGTTCACAGTGTGGGAAGAGCTTTACTGAGAGCGGCCATCTCGTACAACACCAGCGCATCCACACAGGAGAGAAGCCGTATCACTGCTCACACTGTGGGAAGAGGTTTACACAGAAGGGTAATCTCCAACAACACCAGCGCATTCACACAGGAGAGAAACCGTTTTACTGCTCAGAGTGCGGGAGGAGATTTACGAGAGAGGACTCTCTTCAAGAACACAAACACGTTCACACAGGCGAGAAGCCCTTTCACTGTTCAGCATGTGGAAGGAGTTTTACCAGGTATACCAGCTTCCAGCGCCACCAGCGCATTCACACAGGAGAGAAGCCGTATCAGTGTTCACAGTGTGAGAAGAGCTTTATTGATAGAGGTGGTCTTACTCAACACTTGCGACATCACACGGGAGAGAAGCCGTATCGCTGCTCGCGGTGTGCGAAGTGTTTTACGCAGAAGTGTAAACTCCAACAGCACCTGCACGTTCACACAGTAGATAACTCCTATTCCTGTTTAGAGTGTGGAAAGAGTTTTACACAAGGAACCGATCTCCACTTACACCGACTCGTTCACACGGGGGAGAAGCCGTATCAGTGCGCACAGTGTGGGAAGAATTTCACTCGGCACAGCAGCCTCCAGCGACACCAGAGCATTCACACAGGGGAGAAACCGCATCGGTGCGCGGAGTGTGGGAGAAGTTTTACCGCGCTCAGTAGTCTCCAGCGACACCGGCGCGTTCACACCGCCGTGAATAAGCACGTGCTTCCCTTCTCACCAGAAGGTGTGGGAGTAAAATAATTTTCTCCTAAAGGCTTATTTTGGGTAAAATGTGATCTTTGAACCACTTTATACATTCTGCTGGAGAGATTTGTACATTACTGGTTAATTACTAGAGGGAGCAGTGGGTTTTTTAATCACAGTGAATGTACTGTATGTACTTCTATATAGGTTGAGAAGTAACAGTGTACTATTCCAAAGCATTTCAGGTTTATTCGGTGAAGGAGTATTCCATATTTAGCATTTTATTTCTAATGCATGCCTAATATCATGCACAATACAATACAATACAATACAATACAGGGCTGTATATAAAGTGTATGCACTATTAGGTCATAATCAGAGGTGGTAATTTATTATATTGATTAGAATTTAAATATATATATATATATATATATATATATATATATATATATATATATATATATATGAATGTATTACATTGTTTACACACATATAATTGTATGCCAGCTGTTGCGATGAGAACAGGATTAGCCAGGCGATGATGTACTTCCTGTTTGAAAGCTACTAGCCAGCTAACTACACGTTAAGCACACAGATAGCGAGAGGAGAGCTGTTGAAGCAGCTGCTGGAGTTTACAGCAAAAGAAAAGTAGATCAGGATTTATAATATATTATTTATTAACATGTGATTTTAATCATTTTCAGTGGAACTGTCATAAAGGTCTTTTATGGCAGTGTTATTAATATGGAAAGATCGATGGTAGATTGTGTCATAAATGATTAAATAATAAATTAGAGTTATCCCTCTTCCCACCGACATTAATTTCTGGTTACATCACAGGCGGCATTACATGCAACATGCTTCTGAATTGTTTTTAGACACGAGTGTGATTCGCATCAAGCGCAGCACACAGTTGATTTTACAGGAACAGGAGTTGATTTTAACCTGCGTTTCGGACTACGGTCAAGCCAGCTGCGATAGGAACCAGAGTGCACATACTGTATACACGGCGGCTTACGGTGAGTAACTGGCGGATATTTTTAAAAAATGACATAAAGGCTATCCCATGTCGGTTTTAGTTAAGCAACATGAGGTGTGGAAATGTTGAGCAGTAGTGTAGGCCGTTTCATTACTGTTTTATTTTCAAATGAAACGTGGACACGGGCTGGATTTGACCCGCGGGCCTTGTGTTTGAGACATGTGCCATACTGATGTTAAGTGAGGCCTTGTGGTTAAGTAAACATTCCCCACACCATTACACCACCAGCTCATCACCAGTTATTGATCAGCCTGAACTGTAAAGCAGGTTGAGTCCATGGATTCATGCTGCTGAAGCCAAATTCTGACCCTAACATCTGTATGTCACACAAGAAATCCAGATTCATTAGATCAGGTGACTCTGGTGAACATCCACCTGGCTGAGACTGCTTAGGCTTTCTTCTGATACAGTGGACGCTTTTGCTAGAACCCTGACTAGGTCCAGGACAACTGAGCACATCAGTCACTCCTGTTTTGGAGTCCTTGCGCTGGCTCTTTATCAGATTTCGTGTAGATTTTAAAATCATGCTTACATGCAAGACTTTTGCCAGCATTTGGCTGAGCTTTTAACCCATTACACCCCAAAACGTGATCTCCGCTCCTCCAATTCTGCTCTCTTAATTGTTCCTTAGACTCGTTTGTGTACTACAGGTGACAGGACTTTTTCTTCTTCTGCTCCAAAACTCTGGAAGTCACCAACCATCTGATGTTAGAGAAGCCCAGGCTTTTAGTATATTTAAATCTTCTCTTAAAACTTATTTCTGTAGGATTGCTTTTACTTCATTACTTTGTTTTGTTTTTTGTTATTTAATTATTATTACTATTATTATTATTGTTAATTGAATTGTATATTATTATAAACTGTTTTTTGATACATGTTTATATACTCTTATGTAAAGTGCCTTGAGAGGCCTTTTGAAAGGCGCTATATAAAATAAAGTTGTTTATTATTATTATTATTATTATTTTCACACTTGTGGGGTTGTACAGGATGGGAGATTTTTATGGCATAGTCTAAGAATAATTTTGTCCAATCTCACATATTGTACCAATATGCAACACATGCAGCCTGCCAAATGGAGAGAATACCTTAATAATCAGAATATATATATATTCCTGAAAGTGATTGTGTATATGTGTATAATATATTGGCATAGCAAGTTTAGTCAAAAACAACAGCATTTGATTATTGGAGATTATTCGCTGATCCCTTGAGGCGTTCAGAATAGCATGCTGGACACCAGGAAGTATTCAACAGAAAGTATTCATCTGTATGCAGTATTAGGTTATAAAATGGATTATTTATTATTTTATTATTAATAGACTAGGTGATTAGAATAATATATTTACAAATACGGACAGATATCTGTAAATGTGTCTAAATGTAATATTTCAGACTGGTTTAAACAAGTCAGCTGCACATTGTATAACACTGCTGGGAAAGTAGGATATGTTTTTATTTTATTTTCATTTACTGGAATTTTTCACTGTAATATCACTTGACCTGCATTCATCAGTTTTTATTGTAACTATGGAAAAGACAACTCGCTCTGCTGATTCTGATTCTGATTTCACAACATATTCTTCACTGTAGCTGGAGTTTCCTCTGTTCCTGGGTGATGAGTGAGTGCACAGAGCTCCAGCAGGTGGCGCTGTGAGCGTCTAGATGTCCCACATTCACAGCACTAGAAGAAGACGTGCTGCAGTGTTGCTGATTGATGAGCTGAGCTCTCCGACTCTACTAATCATCTTTCCATTCAGAGATTTCTGACAGGGTTTTACCTCCACACTTCCATCTGCTCAAGCTCAAGGTGAGTTCAACTCAACAAGCTAACGATCCTAAACGGCTTTCTGCTTCCTATGCTAGTGCACTACACAGGCTAGAAAATAGTGCTAGTGCTGTTTACACACTCTGTAGTGCACTATATATCCAATCAGCACTCATTTGGGACTCAGCCCCAGTGAAAGCTTACAGTGTGTGCAGATAATTACTGATTAATTGCTTTGGTGCTGCAGGGATTTAAGTAGCTCAGCTGACTGGCAGCTAAACCTTAGTGAGATTCTGAAGAAGTTCAAAACATACTCATTTTTACTTACAAACTGCATTGTTTATATGTTCTGCTTTATGTCAGGTAGATTACATTGAGCTGTAAAGGTGCACTTCAGCAACAGCTCTAGAGAAATATTAACTTTCCTGCAGCTATCACCAGACTTCAATCAGGAACAAAGATCTTTTACCTTTTAAAGTTCCCTTAGAATCAAAGTTTGTTCTGTGGACACCACTACGATAGTATATCTAGCTAGATCTAGATATCTTGCAGATATTCTCAAAGAGTTTGTCACGTCAGTGTAAAATGTGATGAGTCATCCTGTACTAGTCTTGTGTTTGTCCAATGAAATGCCTCTGGACCGTGTAGGGGGAGGATCTTGCTCTACAGTAGCAGCTCGCTAGTGGTGTAGTATTTTGTTGATCCTTTTCAGAAAGGGCGGAATTTGTGCGAGTTGGAGGTTTTGTGAGACATTTTGGAGTTTTTCTCCATCTTAGTGCTCAGCGGTGTCCGGTCTGATCCGGAAAGTGCCGGTGCGGGTCCAGGTTTTCATTCCAACCAAGCAGAAGCCACACCTGAGTCTACTGAAAGCCAGGATCAGCTGATTAAACAGGCGGAGTCAGGTGTGATTGAAATGAAAACCTGCACCCACACCGGCCCTTTCCGGATCAGACCGGACACCGCTGAGCACCAAGCTGGAGAAAAACGAACCATTTAACATCTTTGCCTTTTTCTGGTCCAGATTTGGGTGCTTTCCTGTCTCCACCTGCTGTCTTCTTTCCAACACATCTTCCAACTAGGATGAAGTCAAATGAGATTAAATGTGAGAATCTGGAACCCACAGAGAGCTCCAGTAGTCACCAAAGTTCATCTGGTTCTTTACACACTAACACCTCTGACAGGCAAGTGCAGACAGAATTGTTCCACTGCTCACAGTGTGGGAAGTGTTTCAGTAAAAAGACTAATCTCAGACAACACCAGCGGATTCATACGGGAGAGAAGCCGTATCAGTGCTCGTACTGTGGGATGAGGTTTACACAGAGGGGTAATCTCCAACAACACCAGCGCATTCACAAAGGAGAAAAGCTGTATCACTGCTCACAGTGCGGGAAGAATTTCACTCAGAAGGGTCATCTCCAGCGACACCAGCGCATTCACACAGGAGAGAAGCCGTATCACTGTTCGCAGTGTGGGAAGAGTTTTACTGAGAACAATAAGCTCATAAAACACCAGCGCATTCATTCCGGAGAGAAGCCGTATCAGTGCTCGGATTGTGGGATGAGTTTTACTGAAAGGAGTAATCTGCAAATACACCTGCTCATTCACACAGGAGATAAACCGTATTACTGCTTAGAGTGTGGGAAGAGCTATACGCAAAAGACTGCTCTGCGAGTACACCAGCGCATCCACACGGGGCAGAAGCCTTATTACTGTCCTCAGTGTGGGAAGAGTTTCACTACACACAGTAGCTTCCAGCAACATCAGCGCGTTCACACAGGAGAGAAACCGTATCACTGCTTACAGTGCGAGAAGAGATTTAGTAACCAGAGTAATCTCCGAAGACACCAGCGCATCCACACGGGAGAGAAGACCTATCAGTGCTCGGAGTGTGAGAAGAGTTTTAGCAACCAGAGTAATCTGCAGCGACACAAACACATCCACAAAGCCGAGGACATGTTGCAGTTCTCGTAAAAAAGGCATGCAAATTAAGTCCTTCTATTCTACATGCTTATTTACGATAAATGGGATCTTTATGTGATCTGGTAGAGAGTAAATTCTTTGCTCTTCATTACAGGAGACAGTGGGGGGTTTTTATCACTATGAAACGACAAACTTTTCTACAGTTTGAGAATAAAAACGTATTATTTCAAAGCATTATTCCAAAGTTCACTCACTGGAGGAGCAGATGGCTTTGGTACTTTATTGTTATGCCCATGTTTGATATATTAAGTATATAAGATGTCATTATTCTTAAAATTTTGCAAAGACAAAATGGTCAAATTGTTGGGGAATAATTGCTATACTTTTGGATAGCCATGAACTGAAGGAGATAATACATCATGTTAAAGATAATATATCATGTTAATTAAAATTGCTTTATTTGAGCAGACTTGCCCGAGAGTGTGAATTCCTCAACCATGCCAATAAGATCAATGAAATAAAACAATTGTAACACTATAATAGTTTTTATTAATGGAAAAATAAAATGATATTTTGTTCAAATGCTTGATCAACTTAAATAATTGTTTTGTGAATCTTTTTTTTTTCCTCAATCAGGAAAGGACCTATAAACCCTCCTTTAGACATAATACGTAATTATTCATCAAATCAGGTCCAGCAAGAGTGTGTGTGTGTGTGTGTGTGTGATGAAGCATGTGAATACTAGCATGTAAATGCTGAATAAAATATATGATTTATATAATAAAATATAAAATACCCAACACTCTACCAGCTATATTTTAGCAATTCGAGCTCCCTTTGGCACCTGGTGCGAAGGCTCGAGATGGTAGTTCAGTTCTTGGTTGGTTTGACCTTAGGAAAGCACTTCATCTCAGACTTTATCATCTGTTTGTTCTTCTTGAAGCTTCTTTGGTGTCATAAATTCATCACCATTTTTAAAAGCAGTAACAGAGATACTGAATGATTTTCAACTCTTTGCATTCCTCTTCAGGAGACTCTTGAAATTTTATAATCTTGTGGTTATAAATGCAGGAACTAACTTTAGTGCAGGATATAATTGTAAAAAAAAAACAAAAAAAATCATCTAGGCTGAGACTGTGCTCACTCACTGGGTAAACACTCACCATCCACTTTATTAGGAATTTTTCTTGGTGTTTGGTCACAACACGGTACATTCAACATGAGACAACACAATTACCATCCTAATATACAAATACTGCACCTTAAGCAGAAATGGTAGGCTCAGTTGTAGTGTAGTTATAACATTCAGATTAAAATTCCCGGTATTATTTCAGTTGTCTCTGATGCGTATTGCTGAGCTACACTCTTTCTTTAGCAGGAGGTACCTAGTGTTGATTGGCTGCTAAAGCAGTTGGTTTTTCCTAGCTTGGCTTCTCAAGGTTTCTTCCTCATATCGTCTCAGGGAGTTTTTCCATCACTTCTGGCTTGCTCATTAGGGATAAATTTATAAATTTAAATTTTATATTTTCAGTATATAGTACTGTGTAAAAGTCTTAGACACATGTAATGAAATGCTGTAGCGCAAAGA
The DNA here is from genome assembly GCA_037576675.1 of Pangasius sanitwongsei. Taxonomy (NCBI): domain Eukaryota; kingdom Metazoa; phylum Chordata; class Actinopteri; order Siluriformes; family Pangasiidae; genus Pangasius; species Pangasius sanitwongsei. The sequence goes on along the minus strand of CM075004.1, from coordinate 543,953 downwards.
TGCCTTCAAAAATAATGAAATTAAATGTTTCTACATTAAAAAAACACTATAAAGAGCAGTAAACAGTAAT
>CM075004.1:523023-536278 GCA_037576675.1 Pangasius sanitwongsei | reverse complement strand
ATAAAACTCGCTCCAGAATGTAGCAGTCGGCTTTTTTATTGTGTTGCTCTGAAATGTGTTTTATAAAATTAAGCAATATCTATTAAAAATATTTAATCATTAAAGCCATTGTTGCTTCTTTCTGATCCAGGCACAAGTGTTGTCCTGTTGCAAGTCTTCTCTTGCTGTCTTCTTTCCTACACATCTGATATTTACCTCCACAAGAACATCAAGAGATGAATTCAGAAGAGATTAAATGTGAGAATCTGGAACCCACAGAGAGCTCATCTGATCATTTTCACACTAACACCTCTCAGTGCAAAACGAAAATTCACAACTGCTCGCAGTGTGGGAAGAGTTTCAGTCAGAAGAGTTATCTCACAACCCACCAGCGGATCCACACAGGAGAGCGGCCGTATCAGTGCTCGCACTGTGGGAAGAGCTTCAACCTAAGCAGTATTCTCCGAAAGCACCTGCGGATTCACACAGGAGAGAAGCCGTATCAGTGCTCACAGTGTGGGAAGTGTTTCAGCCTAAGGAACACTCTCAAAAGACACCAGCGCATTCACACCGGAGAGAAGCCGTACCAGTGCTCGGAGTGTGGAAAGAGTTTCACCGAGAGAGGTAGCCTCAGACAACACCAGCGCATTCACACGGGAGAGAAGCCGTATCACTGCTCGGAGTGTGGGAAAAACTTTTCTGTCCAGAGTAGTCTCCAGCATCACCAGCGCATTCACACTAAAGATAAACCATATCGCTGTTTAGAGTGTGGGAAGAGTTTTAGGAAAGGAGCTCATCTCCAAGCACACCAACACATTCACACAGGAGAGAAGCCCTACTACTGCTCAGTGTGTTGGAAGGGTTTCAGTAGGCACGGTTGTTTCCTGAGACATCAGCTCATTCACACAGGAGAGAAGCCGTATCCATGCCCCCAGTGTGGGAGGAGTTTTAGGAGGCGGTGTCATTTACAGCGACACCAGCACATTCACACTGAAGATAAACCGTATCACTGTGTAGAGTGTGGGAGGAGTTTTAGAGAAGAACCTGATCTCCAAGCACACCAACATGCTCACACGAGAGAGAAGCCCTATCAGTGCTCACAGTGTGAGAAAAGGTTCAGGAACCACAGTCATTTTCAGCGACACCAGCGCGTTCACACCGCTGCGGATGTGGACGTGTGGCGATTCTCATCAAGTAATGTGGGAATTAACTAAATCTATACGACCTCGATGGTGTCTTTCTTGTGTAGCCAAAATTATTCTTTTTATTTTTGGGTCAGATTTGAATTTCACTGTATACATTATGGTGGAGAATTTTCTGTATTGTTTGTTGCTTATTAGAGACGGCAGCAGAGCTTTCTTCACAATAAAACTATGAATTTTTAGAAAATTACAGTGGGGAATGTGTGTGTTAAATGTATTTCAGGGTCATTAAACAATGAAAAAAAAAAAAAAAAGCTGCCAAGCTGCTAATAAGTGAAAAAAATCTACCAATGAAACAAATAAAAATATACTTAGCATGAGAACTTCATAACCAATAACTTTGTCCTCATTGTAAGACAGAACATTTTGGGTATTTTGTAAGGCCATAAACTCTTGTGACTGCTGTTGTGACGACCTCAGAGTAAGGCCATGTCCACATATATCTGCTCACTTTATTAGGAACACCTGCACATTTATGCAGTTATCTAATCAGCCAATCATGTGGCAGCAGCACAATGCATAAAATCATGCACATACAGGTCAAGAGCTTCAGTTAATGTTCACATCAAACATCAGAATGAAAAAAAAGTATGGTGCGAAAAACAACAAAAATACTATGAGCGGAGGAGAGAGATCAGAGGAGGAAGACCAGACTGGTGTGAGTCTATAGTAACTCAAATAATCACTCTTTACAACCGTGGTGAGCAGAAAAGCAACTCAGAACACACAGCACATCAAAACTTGAGATTTCATGAATGTGCAGGTGTACAGGTGTTCCTAATAAAGTGGAGGTTTTGGCTACCTGTGCACGCTAAAACAGCTTTTTGAAGTTGAAGTTTTTCGAATTCACCCTTCAAAGTGGAAATTTTTTGAAAAACTCCATTTTCATGGTTTTCGTGTGGACAGAAAAAGCGTCGTTTTTTTTGTTTGTTTTTGTTTTGTAAATCGCTGACATCACCTGCACATTGTGAACCTGCACATGCCTGTTGGTGTTGCGTGTGTTATGAATGTGCTAGAACTTTATCTATCATGCCTGCTGATCAGGTTGTTACCGGTTTGTGGTCTCTGATTTTTTTTTTTTTTTTTTTTTTATTTGACAAAGTGTTTGTCATTTAATTTAGCTTTGTTTTATTAGCAGTAGTTCCACCTCACTGTCAGGTCACACATATACAGTATAGTGAATATAAGAAGTCTACACACCCCTGTAGGGTTTTGTGATAAAAACATTTAACCCAAGTAAATCATGGGCTACGTTTACATGCACATCAATATTCTGATATTAATCGGAATTTGGCGATATTCTAATTAGTATTGAGTCATGCATGTAAACGCCGCAATCTGATTCAGATTAAGATAATATTCTTATTCCCCAAATTCCGATTCCTGTTTTAATCAGAAATTTGCGCTCCACGTGCTCAGCCCGCAAGGAATTGTGGGTGCTAACAGATGCTTAGCTAGAGGCGAGATATTTAGGAATTGCAGCTCAGGCCTACTTACAACAACCAAACCCTGTATACAGGAATATTCCGATTCCTGTACGCATGTAAACATCGTATTCGGAATACGGCTGCAACCCGAATACAGACAGAATTTGATGTGCATGTAAACGTAGTCATGTTAGATTTTTTTTTTCCACTGGTGATGTGAAAAGAATGTGAAAAACAAATGGAAATGTTTTAGGAAAAAGCAAAATGTACAACCTGGTTACAGTTTCAGTAAAGTGCGTACACCCTTTTGTGCTCAGAATTAACCAGTAACATTCAGACTTGTGTTCAGAAGTCATTATCATGCTCCTGTCTTCAGTGAAGTGATTCTGATTAACCCCAAATAAAGATCAGATGTTTCTGTAGGAATTTCTTGACATTGTCTTGGTTTTGTCTGACTGCGATCAGGAGAGGGGTATAAACGAATCTCCGCAAAGTTGTCAGTTCCAGTATTTATGGATATTTTGTGTATAACACCTCGCCTATTTTTGTATATTGAAAGATTTTTGCTCTGTGTACATTTTGAATTTGCATTAAGACATTTGTATATTTTGTTCATATGTTTGTTGAGCTACCAAGAAGCATTTCATCGTGCAGTTTTCCATGTGTCCGCTGTGCAAGAAGACAAATAAGACTTTGATTTTGACCATCATGAACAAGTAGAGAAGATACCACACCACAGTGACATGACCACGAGCTTAGCGTGGACGTGCACAAAGGCTTTTCTGAATTACATTGATTAAAACTAGGTAAGAACATTTAATTTAGTCAGTGGTGTGTGTGTGTGTGTGTGTGTGTGGCATACATTCAGCAGATCAGTATGATCCAGTGGACTGATCCCTGCTTGCTGTCTGGGGCTTTATTACAGCAGCAGAACAGCGGTATGTTGTGATGGTGCTGAGGAGCTGTAACACAGAGCTCCAGCAGGTGGCGCTGTGAGCGTCTAGATGTCCCACATTCACAGCACTAGAAGAAGACGTGCTGCAGTGTTGCTGATTGATGAGCTGAGCTCTCCGACTCTACTAATCATCTTTCCATTCAGAGATTTCTGACAGGGTTTTACCTCCACACTTCCATCTGCTCCGTTGTGGGTGAATTTGAGGTTTTTAACCGCAGTTCTGCTGTAAAGCTCAAGGTGAGTTCAGCTCAGAAAGCTAACAGTGCACAACTCCAAACACTACAGTGAACTTAGTTTGGTTAAAGGGGTTTATTCAAGTATTGCCAAGGCATTTAGTACATGATGTAAACAAGTAATTGTTCAGTGCACTTATACAACACAATATTTTAAAATATTGTTATGAGTCTAGACTTAGACATGTCAGGAGTAAAGGGAGAAGCAGATTGTCAAATCCAGGTCTAGATCTAGATACAATATCATCACAGAATATTGTCCATTAGGAAGAAACCAGTAACGGCCCAAGCTCAAGATGCAAACAATCCTCCTTTGGGTGATGCTGGCTAATTTTAATTACAGTGTTAGATTTATATAAATAAAAGGAAATATCCAATATTGTTGAAGTGAGAAAGGGAGAACCCTCACACTCTTAAAAAGCTACTCCTTGCTCTGGGTGAAATCGTACCACTCCACTCCACTCCACTCTCTCACACATACTCTGGTTGCCAGACAGGAAGTCTGTTGTGTAGCTCAGAATTTAACAAATTAAGCATAAAATTCTGGTTTATTTATTACAAATTATTAAACCACTATCTATTTTTCCTCCTTCTGGTCCAGTTATGAGTGGTGTCCTGCCTTCTCCTGCTATCCTGTTTCCTACACAGCATGAACTTATCTCTGCAAGAACATCAGTAGATCCAACTAGGATGACATCAGGCGAGATTAAATGTGAGAATCTGGAATCCACAGAGAGCCCTAGTAGTCATCAAAGCTCATCTGGGGCTTTCCACACTAACGCCCTTTACAGACAAGTGCAAAATGAAATTCACCACTGCGCGCAGTGTGGGAAGATTTTCAGTCAAAAGAGTACTCTCAAAGAACACGAGCAAATCCACACAGGAGCGAAGCCGTACAACTGCTCAGACTGTGGGAAGCGTTTCAATCAAAAGAGTACTCTCAAAAAACACCAGTGTATTCACTCAGGAGATAAGCCATATCACTGCCCAAGCTGTGGGAAAAGTTTCAGTCAGAAGAGCACTCTCAAAGAGCACCAGCGGATTCACACAGGAGAGAAGCCGTATCAGTGCTCGCAGTGTGGGAGGCGTTTCAGTCAAAATGGGAATCTCAAAAAACACCAGCGGATTCACTCAGGAGAGAAGCCGTACCAGTGCTCGCAGTGCGGGAAGACTTTTACGAGCCAGAGTGATCTCCAGCGACACCAGCGCATTCACTCCGGAGAGAAGCCGTACCAGTGTTCTCACTGTGAGAAGAGTTTTATCGAGAGAGGTAATCTTATAAAGCACCAGAGAATTCACACGGGAGAGAAGCCGTATCACTGCTCGCACTGTGGGAAGAGTTTTACACAAAGAAGTAACCTCCAAAAACACCTGCGCATTCACACTGGAGATAAACCGTATTACTGCTTAGAGTGTGGGAAGAGTTTTATCCAAGGAACCGATCTCCAAGTACACCAACGTGTTCACACTGGAGAGAAGCCCTATTACTGTTCAGCGTGCGGGAAGAATTTTACTAACCAGAGTCATCTCCTGCGACATCAGCGCATTCACACGGGAGAGAAACCGTATCAGTGCTCACAGTGTGAGAAGAGTTTTATCGAGAGAGGTATTCTCACACAGCACCTGCGAATTCACACAGGAGAGAAGCCGTATCAGTGCTCATACTGCGGGATGAGTTTTACACAAAGGGGCAATCTGCGAAAACACCTCCACGTTCACACTGGAGATAAACCGTATCAGTGTTTAGAGTGTGGGAAGAGTTTTATACAGAGCGCTGATCTCCAAGTACACCAACACGTCCACACAGGGGAGAAGCCCTATTACTGTTCAGCGTGTGGGAAGAGCTTTACTCGGCATAGCAGTTTCCAGCGACACCAGCGCGTCCACACTGGAGAGAAACCACATCACTGCTTGGATTGTGGGAAGAGTTTTACTGAGAACAGTAAGCTCATAAAACACCAGAGAATTCATGCAGTGGAGAGTTTTAGCAGACGTAGTAATTTGCAGCAACACGAGCACGTTCACACGGCTGAGATGGAGGACATTCCACAGTTCTTTTTAGAAAAAAGTGTGGGAATTAATTAGCCCTGTTCTAAATACTCATTTTTGGTCAAACAGGATCTTAGAAAGGCTTTATACATTGTGGTGTTGCATGTTCCTTCTTCTTTACTGGGGAATTTATCACTATAAATTTATACAGTGTGGAAATGAACAACGTATTATTACAAAATATTTCCAGTTCATTAATCAACTGATCATGTGTATTTATTACTTTATTCTTAATGCGTGACCAAGGGTTTTTTTTGTTTGTTTGTTTGTTTGTTTGTTTTTTGCGATTGTAAGACATTATCGAGATCATATCTGTTCTTTAATTGTTGGAATTCCAAGACAGAATGGCCAAATAGTTGTTATACCTTTTGGATTACAGTGGACTGAAAAACTTGATTGTACGTTGTTAATGGAAAAAGTCAGGATTTGACCCGATCTGTGAAAATTTGTTAGGAAAAAAAAAATGGGTGAATAAAAAGTCCTTCCACCATTCCCATCATTTCACTGAAATTCAGCAATTAAAAAGAACACCAGTATTAGTTCTTTTTTTGTTTGTTTTTAAATTGTTTGAGATTTTGCTCAAATGTCTGATATCCTAAGTAGTTGTTTTTGTGGATTATTTACCTCAGTTAGGAACAGATCTAAAACACAGGCAGGTGAAATACTGCGTGTGTGTGTGTGTGTGTGTGTTTCTGTTGTGAGGTGAGCACATGGGCTAACCTCATCTCCTTCTTCAGTCTTCTCAACTAAATAATATACATTTCTGGTTTCTGGATCATAAACAATAATGCAGCAATTATTGAGAAGTCAAAATTTTAAATCCGCACAGCTCTAAGATCAGATTAGACAACGATGTGAATGTAATTCCCATTACGTTACATTTCACATTTATCAATTTGTGCCACATTGGGCCTACAACTTATCAAATTTCTTACTTTCAGCAATGATGTATCTTTAAATATTTGTTTTTTAATGCAGATAATTTAATTTAAAAAATCAAATTGAAAGCTGTTTAACTGGCTTTTTGTGGCTTAATTGGCTTTTTGTGGTTTATGGCTTCACTGTTGTATTGTTCCAGCTGTCACACTGGGTACGTAACGCAGAGTAACATCTCCACAGGTGTGTGTGTTATTCACATTTGAGATGCTACAAGCAAGGAGTAAGATCAACATTTGAAACTCCTGTCCTGTTTTAGAACAGCGTCATTCCTGCTCTTTGCTTCCTTTTAAGAGCTTGCAAATATAAACCGTGGTCGAATACACACATGCATCTGCTACACGCACAATCATAAACTATCTCTACACACGGTACACTGCGTAAGAGAAACCAACACGAGCACAATTACTGCATGAGCGTAATACTCCTTGCTGAAAGGAAATCTGATAACATCTAGACCCTGTAGTGAGCTTTAAGAGCTTTTAGTTAACACTGTTATCATGTTCTAGTCATAATTCTGAACAACTTCATGATAAGAAACTAAAGAACATTCCTTTATACAGATGACTGCAATGCAACAGGAATTAGGCCTAAGTTCTTTTTTTGTTTTTTCTCTGAAGAGATGAAGTGATGTAAGAGCAATTTATTTATTTTTTTGCTTTTCAGTGTGGTACGCTTTCGACATGTTGGTAATGAAAAGCAATATTGTGTGTGGATTGTGTTTCTTTTCACTGCTGAGATTGCATTTTACTCTGGCAAGGAATCTTTCCTTAAGAAGAATCCTAGAGTTATGTTGTGTAAATTTCCTTACTGATGCTTTTCCTTTTATACTCTAAACTTTTGGACTGTTATTTTCTATGTTACACACTGCTCTTTACAGTAAAACATACGATGTTGGACGGAGCCTTAATGTCCAGCTAAAAATAAAAATGTTGTAAGCCCTCTGAGCCATTTGCAGTTACAGATCTGTAGATTGTAGATCAGAGTAGGTCCTCTGTTTTGAATATGCTCAGGCATCAGACATAATGGAAAATAATTAGATATGGGACTCGGTCAAGCTCCATACTTCTGTTTGCAAAGAACACAGTTCACACTGCAGACCTTCTGTCCTCACTGTAACGTGTGTGTGTGTGTGTGTTTCTTAGGCAATTTTTATTTTTTAGCTGTAGGGCTACTTTTAAAAGATTACAAATTCCAAGAAGAATTGTGTTGTAACTTGTGACTCTGCTACTTACTAAGAAGGAACTCATTGTATTACTGGCAAAGATATCATCTGCATTCACACCTCATTCTTCAGAAACCTGGGAAGAGACAGTGTGCTTCAGTGCTTGATTCTTTACATTACACATCTTTCCTCCTGCGTGTGATGATGATTAGTTGAGTTGGAGTTTCCTCTGTTCCCGGGTGATGAGTGAGTGCACAGAGCTCCAGCAGGTGGCGCTGTGAGCGTCTAGATGTCCCACATTCACAGCACTAGAAGAAGACGTGCTGCAGTGTTGCTGATTGATGAGCTGAGCTCTCCGACTCTACTAATCATCTTTCCATTCAGAGATTTCTGACAGGGTTTTACCTCCACACTTCCATCTGCTCAAGCTCAAGGTGAGTTCAACTCAACAAGCTAACGATCCTAAACGGCTTTCTGCTTCCTATGCTAGTGCACTACACAGGCTAGAAAATAGTGCTAGTGCTGTTTACACACTCTGTAGTGCACTATATATCCAGTCAGCACTCATTTGGGACTCAGCCCCAGTGAAAGCTTACAGTGTGTGCAGATGATGTAGTGCACTACATGCAACGAAATTACAAGTTACAGTCTGTCCTGTTAATTATGAATTAATTCATAATTAAATTGATACTACAAACCAGGTCTGTTTCAGAAAGGTAATTAAATGAGATCTTATCTCCTGTCCACAAAGAGAATAAACAAGATGTATTGAAAAAGGAACAAATGATCATCTGAACAGGAATTAGAGAAAACAGTGATGTGTGTCATTACCATGTGGATACAGAGCTCAGTTCTCTTCACACTATTAGAGCAAAGCTATTCAGACCATGGGCTGAGCAATTGCCCGATATATTTATTATACCAGCACTGGAATATTTCACTGTATTACTCCACTGCTCTGTATTTTCTACATGCAGTTTGATTTCTAGCAATAGTTTTATTAGGTTTAAACTGTTACTACAGTTACTATGAGCTGTCAGTCTGAGTATGAAGCATGAACACGCAAACCATTTGCCTACAGCCGAAACATAATAGGTATTCTGCATCAGAACCTGCTGTCAGTGTGGTGTCTGGTCAGGCAGGAGGTAGCTGATGGAGAAGTGGTGCAGTAGGTCCAGGCAGGTATGACCAGTGCAGGAGCACCAACCCAAGATCTTGCACCAGCAGTGTCTATACACCGTGGCAGGAGGATATACCAGATAATTCAGTTGTATGTTTTTCGATGCACAAATGACCATTTCTTCGTTCAGATGATGCTTTTGACTTTCCAGTAAAGCAGAATGTAATCAACTTGACTTCTTCAAGTTGGACATGTTACCCAAATGATATTCCTTTTAATAAATCACCAAGAGCTGACGTCATGTCAGTGCAAAACTGTGACTGTGCATTGTAGAAATGTGCGATTCACATCCTGTATATGAACATTCTGTTAATTTTGATCTAGTGCAGTTTGAACACCAGAGGTCAGATAGCTCAGGAACACAACAACCGACATGCATTATAGGTTACACGGCTACACAACCATGTTATAACGGTTAAAAAGAATACTTTATTAGCTTATTACCAACCCCGACCGCTGCAATCAGCAGCGCTTGAGAAAGAGGCTGCAGAAGTTGTACACTTTAACCAACTTTGGAGCTCTATTTCTGTTTAAAATGACGCCTCTGGCGCTGCTACGGCGCTCGTTATGTTTCAGTCGGTCATTTTCCCCGGGTCCGAGACTTTATTTATTCATTGAAATTTCTGGGAGGATTTATACATTTATTTATTTATTTATTTATTTTTAAGATATCGTGAACTTGTAGTACATACTGTTTACAATATTAAATGTCTGTTCATATGGAATTTTTGATTTGTTTAGTTTTATACAGACAAAGTGCACATTCTTTTGTATTGTTTATGATTCAGAAATAAAAAAAGGAGTAATTTCAGTCATAACTTGTCTTCATTCAAATTTTATTCTGAATATTCTGAGAATAAAAGTGAAACTGGTTTCACAAATGGAATTGTGAGCGGAGTGTGTCATTACATCCCTACATGGCACTTCTGAAAATTTTTAATGCATCAGAATGTTTCCAGACAGGAAAGCTGTTGTGTAGCTCTGAATTTCAGTTTATAAAATTAAGCAATATGGTTTATTTGTTTAAAATATCAAACCATTGACCATTTTTACCTTTTTTTTTTTTAAATCCAGATTTGAATGGTGTCCTGTCTTCTCCTCTTGTCCACTTTCCCACCACAAGAACATCAGAAGATCTGACTAGGATGAAGTCAGAAGAGATTAAATGTGAGAGTCCGGAACCCACAGAGAGCTCGAGTAGTCACCAAAGCTCATCTGATACTAACCACACCATCACCCCTAACAGAAAAAGACAAACTCACCACTGCTCACAGTGTGGGAAGAGTTTCAGCGAAAGGACTAATTTCAGACGACACCTGCGCATTCACACAGGAGAGAAACCGTATGAGTGTTCGCACTGTGGGAAGAGATTTACTGAGAACGGTCAGCTTAGACAACACCAGAGAATTCACACAGGAGAGAAGCCGTATCACTGCCCAGACTGCGGGAAGAGTTTTAGGCAAAAGAGTAGTCTCACAAAACATCAGCGCATTCACACAGGAGAGAAGCCGTATAGCTGCTCAGACTGTGGGAAGAGATTTACACAAACTAGTAGCCTCCGACAACACCGGTGCAAACCGTATAAACCGTATTGCTGCTTAGAATGCGGAAAGAGTTTTAAACATTCCCTTAGTCTCCAGTTACATCAACGTATTCACAAAGGGAACAAATCGTATGACTGCTCACAGTGTGGCAAGAATTTTGCAAGCCTGAGTACTCTCCAGCGACACCACCGCATTCACACGGGAGACAAGCCATTTAAGTGCTCCCAGTGCGGTAAGAGTTTTATTGAGAACTGTAAGCTCATAAACCACCAGCGAATCCACACAGGAGAGAAGCCGTATAGCTGTTCACAGTGTGGGATGCGTTTTACAGAAAGGAGGTCTCTCCAGCAGCACGTGCGAATTCACACCGGAGAGAAGCCGTATCGGTGTTTAGAGTGTGGGAAACACTTTAACAGAACGACTGCTCTCCGCATACACCAGCAAACCCACACGGGGCAGAAGCCCTACCACTGTTCTCAGTGTGGGAAGAGTTTTACTACACACAGAAGTTTCCGGCAGCATCAGCACATTCACACGGGAGAGAAGCCGTATCAGTGCTCATACTGTCAGAAGAGTTTTACACAATGGGCTACCCTCTATAAACATCAACGCATCCACACTGGAGATAAACCGTATCACTGCTTAGAGTGTGGGAAGACTTTTAATCGAGTGGACAGTTTCCAGTTACACCAGTACATTCACAGTGGACAGAAGCCCCATTACTGCTCAGACTGTGGGAAGAGTTTTCCTAGCATGAGCCATCTCCATAAACACCAGCGTAGTCATGCTGAGAAGCCGTATCACTACCCTTAGAGTGAGAAGAGTTTTAGTCACCAGACAAACTTTCAGCAGCACAAGCTCGATCACGGTGCTGAGAATAAGGACATGCTGCAAACTGTATTAAATATACTATTTTAAAGAATTTAACATTCACCAACGAAGGCGCAAGTGTTTTTAGCTTTTTATTCGTAATGCATGCCCGTTATATTTATATTATATTATATAATATTATATTACATCCTGTGAGCAGAGGGTCTGCAGGCTGAAACAGCTTGCTGATGAGAGAGATCAGAAGAGAATGACCAGACCGATCTGAGCTGACAGGAAGTCTATAGTAACTCATATAATCACTCTTTACAGCCGTGGTGAGCAGAAAAGCATCTCGGAACGCACAACACATCAAACCATGAGGTGGATGAGCTACAACAGCAGAAGACCACATCAGGTTCCTCTCCTGTCAGCCATGAACAGGAATCTGAGGCTCTCATGAGCACAGACTCACCCACACTGGGCAGGTGAAGACTGGAAAAAGACCAGGAGATTTTTTTTTCTAATCTTCAACTGTTCAGCTGCTTTTCTGCTCACCACGGTTGTAAAGAGTGATTATCTGAGTTACTACATCCTTCCTGGCAGCTCAAACCAATCTGGCCATTTTCCTCTGATCTCTGTTATCAACAAGGCGTTTCCTCCCACAGAACTGTCACTCCCTCAATATTTTTTGTTTTTCGCACCATTCTGTGTAAACGCTAGAGAGTGCTGTGTGTGAAAATTCCAGAAGATCAACAGTTTCTGAGAAACTCAAACCAGCCCATCTGACACCAACAACCACGCCACGGTTAAAGAGATCACACTATCACATTCTGATGTTTGGTGTGAACATTAACTGAAGCTCTTGACCTGCATCTGCATGATTTTATGCGTTGTGCTGCTGCCACGTGATCGGCTGATTAGATAACTGTATAAATGAAAAGATGTACAGGTATTCCTAATAAAGTGGATGGTGAGTGTATACATTAAATTAGGATTGTTGATCCCTTTAAACATTTGGAATAGCACAAGTGACTTATATGTATACACACACACAAAAAAAGGCATCACTTTTATTTCAAATTAACTACTTGCACACAACACTGAAAATTCCACTATAGTTCACGCACACAGTACATGACTGTACGATGCTCTGTCCAGTAATACAAAAGCAAAAGCATTGAGGAAGCATGCAGTTATAATCTGAGATAAAATGTTTGACACCACTTTAAATATCCTGCAGATTCATAATGAAGATTCTCTCCTGTCCCTGCTACCTCCTGCAGCTCCTGTTACGCATAATAAGAAAGAGAAGAAAGTTAGTGCATTACTGGACAAGATAGAATTTGAGTAAACTTCTCCTTCAGAAACCTGTCACTCTATCTAACTAGCTCACTCAATTAACCTAACAGGAAAACTGGAGACATTTAAAGACAATTAGCTGATATTTCACAATAAACCCTTACTAGTAATATAGACTAAACAGAGCTGGGTTATAGTTTAGTTAGTTAGATAAAGAGATGATCATTTACTGTGTCAAAAGAGTTTCTGTTTGTTAACCATTAAAACATCTCACCTCACACAGATCCTAACTGTCAGTCAGAAGCAATATTTTATATTAATTTTAGTAAAATATGACCCAGGGTGCTGATCCCTGCTGCTCTCTGGGGCTTTATTACAGCAGTAGATCAGCTTTATGTTGTTGAGTTGGAGTTTCCTCTGTTCCTGGGTGATGAGTGAGTGCACAGAGCTCCAGCAGGTGGCGCTGTGAGCGTCTA
>CM075004.1:503537-516022 GCA_037576675.1 Pangasius sanitwongsei | reverse complement strand
ACTGCAGCCGTATCGGAGTGATCTTAGAGCAACGGACAACACCAGTGGGGTTCCTGGAGAAATTCCCATCCCCACTCACAGATATACCCTGGTTTCCAGATAGCTCAGAATTTCAGCTTGTGGTTTTTCTGTTTAAAATATTGACCCATTGACAATTTTTTTGGTCTCTTTTTGTTCTAGATGAGTGGTGTCCTGTCTTCTCCTGCTGTCCGCTTTCCTATCAATTTTAAATTTACCTCCACAAGACCATCAAAAGATCAGACTACCATGAAGGCAGAAGAGATTAAAAGTGAGAATCTAGAACCTACAGAGAGCTCCAGTAGTCAGCAATGGTCATTTGGTTCTTTCCTCACTGACACCTCTCTCAGAATTATACAAAAAGAGATTCACCAGTGCTCACAATGTGGGAAAATTTTCAGTCAAAAGAGTAATCTCAATCAACACCAGCGCATCCACTCGGGAGAGAAGCCGTATCAGTGCTCGCAGTGCGGGAAGAGTTTCAATCAGAAGAGTAATCTCAAACAGCACGAGCGTATCCACTCGGGAGAGAAGCCGTACCACTGCTCAGACTGTGGGATGAGTTTTACGCAAAGAAGCCATCTCCAGCAACACCAGCGCATTCACACGGGAGAGAGGCCCTATCACTGCCTGGAGTGTGGGAAGAGTTTCAGTGACCAGAGCAATCTGCAGCAGCACCAGCGCATTCACACCGGAGAGAAGCCGTATCAGTGCTCGGCCTGTGGGATGAGTTTTACACAGAAGGGTAATCTCCAGAAACACCTGCTCTTTCACACTGGAGAAAAACCGTTTCACTGCTTGGAATGTGGCCGGAGTTTTACACAAGGAGCTGATCTTCAAGAGCACCAGCACGTCCACACAGGGGAAAAGCCGTATTACTGTTCAGCGTGTGGGAAGAGCTTTACTCGGCATAGCAGTTTCCAGCGACACCAGCACATACACACTGGAGAGAAGCCACATCACTGCACGGTGTGTGGGAAGGGTTTTACTCGGTATACTAATCTGCAGCGACACAAACTCGTTCACACGGCTGAGATCGAGGACATGCTGCAGTTCTCATCAGAAAGTGTGGAAATTAACTAGGTCCATTCTAAATACTTGCATTGGGCCAAATGAGATTTATACATAAATATAGTCTGGTAGTTTTGTGTATTCCTTTCTATTTACCAGAGCAGCAGTGGTTTTATCAACACTAAGGAAGTTTTATACAGTTTGAGAAGTAACAGTGTACTATTCCAAAACATTCTTCACTCAATGAAGGAGTAGATGTTTTTAGTAGTTTAATACTAATGGGTGCCCAGTTTAGGTAAATAGATATATTGGTAATGTAAGATATTATCTAATATATCAATATAATATGTGTGGCTGCCTGCGGGTTTTGCTATGTTCTACTTCATATTGTTCTGAAAAGGTGTTCCTGAGCTGAAACATTTAATTTTTGCATGTATCTCAATCATGTAAACATTTTAAACTTTGTCCGCTGCCGTCTGTACAGTGCTCTTCTTCTGTATTTTGATGATGATGATGATGATGATGATGATGATGATGATATGACAGCACATCTGCTTATACTCTGAATTGATTTCATTTTGCTTGATGTATACCGCTTCAGAATCACAATCAAATCATGACATTCACTGCGTGACTAAATCACACTCGGCTGTCGAGATTTTTTCAGTAGTTTTTAACTGTTCACTGTTTTTACCGCCGTGTTTGTTAAACCTTTCACAGTACGTTAGAAAAAGATGATTAGAAATTAGAAAATCGAATGCATTAGAACATTTCCACATCATTTTCTTAAAATATAGTTGTGAAAGTATAGTATAGTATAGTATAATATAATATAATATAATATAATATATATACACTCCTGGCTTCTTCACTGTGAGGATGGATTATTTTTCTTTTTTTTTTATCTTGCTTAATATGAATGTATATACGTGTGAATTATTAAAGAAATATTTTAGGTGTTGTTTCATGCATGAGTTTGTGTCTCATGCAGCGGTGAGAGCTGATGGCCTGAGACACTATTGCACATTCTGTAACTGTGTGTGGGAAGATCATGAGAGTCTTGAGAGTGTGAGAAACGGGCTGTACTAGCAAACGAGACAGTTGTGTAACCTCTTCGCAACTGCCAGTAAGATAAGAGTTCTTTGTTTCATGGAACCAAACAAAGTTATTAATATGTAAATTGTGTGATGCTAGAAAAACTGAGTGCTGGATTCGCATTGTGGAAGATTTTTGGATTTGCTTCCCTGGTCATGAATAAAGAGGAAACTTCACTCAGAGATTTTGTCGTCGTCTTCTTTCTTTTATTTATGATTGCCGTGACAACTGTAACTCATTTTTGAGATGTTTTATGTCATGTTATTTAACTACTTGGTTCCAGCAAGAACAGTTTGTGTGAAAAATAAATTGTAAAATAATTTGAAGGGGAAAAGGCAGAATAAAATGAATAATACTTCACAATACCCAACACTTCTCTCTATCTTTTAACTTCCCTTTGGCAACTGGTAAGATGCTCAGTTCTAATTAGATACTGCAGAATTCCGATTAATATCGGAATATTGTTGTGCATGTAATCGTAGGCATTGTTTAGTCGAGTTGGAGTTTCCTCTGTTCCTGGGTGATGAGTGAGTGCACAGAGCTCCAGCAGGTGGCGCTGTGAGCGTCTAGATGTCCCACATTCACAGCACTAGAAGAAGACGTGCTGCAGTGTTGCTGATTGATGAGCTGAGCTCTCCGACTCTACTAATCATCTTTCCATTCAGAGATTTCTGACAGGGTTTTACCTCCACACTTCCATCTGCTCAAGCTCAAGGTGAGTTCAACTCAACAAGCTAACGATCCTAAACGGCTTTCTGCTTCCTATGCTAGTGCACTACACAGGCTAGAAAATAGTGCTAGTGCTGGTTACACACTCTGTAGTGCACTATATATCCAATCAGCACTCATTTGGGACTCAGCCCCAGTGAAAGCTTACAGTGTGTGCAGATAATTACTGATTGATGGGTTGGTGTCTATCACCTGGAAGATATTTACATTTATGGCGTTTGGATGATGCACTTATCTAGAGTGACTTACATTATTATTACACAGCTGAGCAGTTTAGGGTTAAGGGCTTTGCATGAGAGTGACTGGGATTTGAACTCACAACCTTCTGATCAGTAGTGTAACATCTTAACCACTGAGCTGCCTCCAATCAGCAAATTCCCAAACATCTGGAAATAGTCTAGAGACTGTTTTAAACTCAAACCAGCTCATCTGACACCAACATCCACGCCACAGTAAAAGTCAGAGAGATCACACTTTTTCCCCATTCTGATGTTTGGTGTGAAAATTAACTGAAGCTCTTGATCTGTATCTGCATGATTTGATGCACTGACACATGAATGGCTGATTGGATAACTGTATAAATGTACAGGTGTTCCTGTTAAAGAGCCGGTGAGTGTACATATTACATGTTATGAGCTGTAGATGGAGGAGAGAAAGGTGATGATTTTTGAGAGCAGCCATGAGGTTTTAGGGAACATATAGCTGGCTGAGAACTGCTCCAGTAGGTCCAAAGCAGGAGCTCCATGCCAAGATCTTCCACCAGCAATTCACCAGCAATTTTTTCTCATATTCAATAATACTTTTTTCTGATCCAGATATGAGTGGTGTCCTGTAAGCAAGTTCTGTCCTGCTGTCCGACTTGGGTGAAGCCAGACGAGATAAAATGTGAGACTCTGGTACTCAGTATTCAGCAAAGGTCATCTGGTCCTTTCCTCATGAATGCATCTCAGAGAGAAGTACAGAAAGAAATTCACTGCTCACAGTGCGGGAAGAGTTTTAGACAAAAGAGTAATCTCCTGCAACACCAGCGCGTTCACACGGGAGAGAAGCCGTATCAGTGCTCACAGTGTGGGACGAGTTTCAATCAGAAGAGTCACCTCAAACGACACCAGCGCATTCACACAGGAGAGAAACCGTATCAGTGTTCGCAGTGTGAGAAGAGTTTTATAGAGAGCGGCCATCTCATAAAACACCAGCGCATTCACACCGGAGAGAAGCCGTATCGCTGCTCAGACTGCGGCAAGAGTTTTACACAATGGAGTAACCTCCAGCAGCACCTGCGCATTCACACAGGAGATAATCTGTACTACTGCTTAGAGTGTGGGAGGAGTTTTAGACAAAAGACTGCTCTGCAAGTTCACCAGCGCATTCACACTGGAGAGAAGCCCTATTACTGTTCTCGGTGTGGGAAGAGCTTTACGAGGCAGAGTAGTTTCCAGCGACACGAACGCATTCACACGGGAGAGAAGCCGTATCAGTGCTCGCAGTGTGGGAAGAGTTTTAGTGACCAGAGTAATCTCCGAGAACACGAGCGCATTCACACCGGAGAGAAGCCGTATCGCTGCTCGCAGTGCGGGAAGAGTTTTACTGGACAGAGTAGTTTCCAGCGGCACGAACGCATTCACACCGGAGAGAAGCCGTATCAATGCACTCAGTGCAGGAAGAGTTTTAGTGACCAGAGTAATCTCCGAAAACACCAGAGCATTCACACAGGGGAGAAGCCGCATCAGTGCGCGGAGTGTGGGAAGAGCTTCAGTAACCAGAGAAATTTTCATCAACACAAACAAATTCACACAACTGATAATGATAACGACATGAAACAAGGATCATGAGGAAGTGTGGGAATGAACTAGTTCTGTACTGAAGACTTTAACACGGCTCAGGTGTAAACTTGGGCTTGGGACGCTTGACTTTAGTACCAGGACTCTATCGGCGATTCCAGCTGTCGCGACGGCTTTCACGTTGGACGATTTAAACATCTGTGGGAAAACGTGGCGCGCTGGTGCAGCTTTAAGATCATCGTATCTCGTAATACGTGTTTCCTTTTCACCTGGTTTGTAATTCTGTACGTATCTTAATAGCTTATATTTACTGACTTTGAATCACGGCAACAAAACATCTTTCTGCGCTCGGCTTTCAGATGAAGCCGTGAATATCAAGACACTGTGTTGTTTATCAGGGCGACTTCTCTATACAATAAATCAATATAAAGTATCTCCGCTGCTGTTTAACACAGCAGATTCACACATAGTTTATATAATTTTATTTACATTTTATAATAAGCTTAGTCACAGCTGATAACACGTTACGATTATTTACAGTGCTGTCTTCAGTTTTGCGAACATTATTACCTGACCTTGTTAACAGGTAATAAATTTAAAAAAGGGACTAAATTCTAATTTTAGTAACTAGCAGCTATAGCTGGCTCATAAGTAGCTTTCTGTATTTTTTATTTTTTAGCTGTAATGATGTAATGTGTATGAAAAGTTACGTATGTCTGGCCACGCCCCTTTCTTTTCCCCCATCAGAGCCATAGGCGGCGCTATCATCAGTCTGCGATAGTTAGGGGGCACGATAGGACGATGGCCTATTACACATGATCTTACAAGCCTACTTTATACTGAATACGTTTCATTCTGCTGGAGATTTTTGTATATTTGTTCACTATGAAACTATGCGCTTCTGTGACATTTTAAACAGAAACACAATGAGAAGTTACAGTGTACTATCCCGAAGCATTTCAAGTTCGCTAACTAAAGCAGATGTTTTCATGCTTTATTATTAATGCATGTCCAAGTTGGATATATTGAGAATTTTAGACCTTATCAAGATTATATCTAAGACAGACCACTGAAATAATTTATGATTAATTTCTACACTTTTGGAGAGCCATTCACTAAAAGACGTTGTATATTTTGTTAATTAAATGGTCAGGATTTGACCACATATATTAATAAGAAATAACTGTTAAGAAAAAAAGTAGATGAATTAAAAAGTCTTCTCACTGTAACAGTAAGATCAGTGAAATTAAACACTGCATTAGGTTTATTTTAAGAATTAATAAAACGGATGTCTGGCATTTTGCTCAATTGTAAACTTTGTTGATAATTTGGTAAACAATTGTAAAACTGATAAACAAAATGTGATTTTCTTCTTCTCGCTCATGTTCACCGTCCAGCTACATGATACTGTTCTGCACTAACAGAAGACACCAGGGACCTCTCTGAGTGTAAAGTGCATTTCACAGACTTCGTCCAAACGTAATCCCATAATCCAACTGCTCATATAAAAGGCTCATTACTGCTTATAACATGTACAATAATATGGCTATTTATTGCAGCCAAGGAACTTTTTATTCCTGACATTAGCACTGCTGCCTGATTGGCTGATTAGATAACCGCATCGGTGTGCAGGTGTTCCTAATAAAGTGGACGGTGAGTGTATGCTAAATTGGTGATGCAGGTTTATTCGAAAACAGCAGCGTTTGATATAAAGCAGCTAGTTGGGATTTCTGATACCTCTAAACATCCAGAACAGAACATTTTTTTAAATATTTGTTATAAACACCACCTTTACATTAAACCGCCTGCTGGAAAAAAACAAAAACAATAGAAACCATGACAGAAATTCTAATGGTTTCCACTACAAATACCATTACAATCCATCAGCTAACCATTAAAACCATTACTGGTCCTTAATGGTATCCACTAGACATAGCATGCCACCTGTAGAAGGCAACAAATTACCAGTAAAGACCCACAGGGACCATTACAGCTTCCATTAAAACCATTACAATTCCCATTATAACCATTAAAACCATTACAAATTCTATAAGGGTTTTTATTGTTGTTTTTTTCAGCAGGGAAGTCAGAGCTGTCACACATTAGTGAAAGTTCCTCTATAATTCCTGAGCACAGTTATAATAAAAGCTATAATAATCTGCTTAATAAGAAAAAGTGAAAGCAATGCAGAAGAAGGTGAGCATCTTCTCAGGTAAAGTGAAAACCTCAATCAGTGTGAAAGATGCTTTTTAAGGACAGATGTTAATCATCCTAGTCCTGTTTCTAGGTTTTGACTCCCTTTTAAATATGCCTAGAAGAAGAAGAAGAAGAAGAAAAAGAAGAAACTGAGTGTATTAGTGTGAAAGTAACTTGGATTCATTCTTCATCCTTCAGAATCTTGTTCTCACTTTAGCCAAGTTCACAAAAAAAAAAAAAAGTCTTTTAGAGTCTTTTAAATAGATCGGCCAATTAGCTGATACTTCAAAATGAACCCTGAACAGAGCTGTGCGTTATTTTATTCAGGACATAAAAATATAGTTAAGAATGAAAATAAATATAAGCAAATAATCACTATAAGAAAATAAACCAGATATGATTAAGACCAGAAGATAAGAAGGTAAACAGTGGCAAGAAAAAAAAAAAACAGGGCAAATTATAGATAAGCCTGAGAGAAAAGATCAGTTTTAAGGGATGATTTAAATGAGTTTATTGTAGAGGAGGATCTGATAGAGAGGAGCAAACTATTCCACAGCCTCGGTGCCATCACAGACCATGCAAGGCTTTAAAAACAAACAGTCATATCTTAAAATCATTTCTCTATTTCACTGGTAAGTCAGTGTTACTTACAGTCTGGTGTGTGTGTGTGTGTGTGTGGCATACATTCAGCAGATCAGTATGATCCAGTGGACTGATCCCTGCTTGCTGTCTGGGGCTTTATTACAGCAGCAGAACAGCGGTATGTTGTGATGGTGCTGAGGAGCTGTAACACAGAGCTCCAGCAGGTGGCGCTGTGAGCGTCTAGATGTCCCACATTCACAGCACTAGAAGAAGACGTGCTGCAGTGTTGCTGATTGATGAGCTGAGCTCTCCGACTCTACTAATCATCTTTCCATTCAGAGATTTCTGACAGGGTTTTACCTCCACACTTCCATCTGCTCCGTTGTGGGTGAATTTGAGGTTTTTAGCTGCAGTTCTGCTGTAAAGCTCAAGGTGAGTTCAGCTCAGAAAGCTAACAATCCTAAACGGCTTTCTGCTTCCTGTGCTAGTGCACTACACAGGCTAGAAAATAGTGATAGTGCTGTTTACATTGTGGACGTTTATGACACAGAAACACAATTTGTAGTGAAAATGATTGTAAGCATTTGACACGCAGCTCTGTACTGCCATCTGCTGGACGGTTACCGTCATTACACCACTCAGATGTCGGTACACTAGCTACACCAGAGAGCAAAATACATTTCACTTCTGTTTAAATTGTTAAGGCTTCATTTGATTTTAAAGGTGTATGCATCTTATCAGGAAAATATTAATCTTTATGGTAATTTGTAATGTAGAATGTGTAAGAAGATGTGTTTCTGAATGGTGGTTGTGTGAATGTTAATGAAGTTAATAGAGAACAGTAACAAATATTAATATATAAATACAACAATACTATCTCATTGCACAAAAGATAAAGATATTTGTGTTAAATGTGTGGTTTATTGGTTACATTCCCAGCTTTAGAGTAAATATGACGCTCATACGGCGCAGAAAGGGTAAGATATTCATGGGAAAGTGTAAAGATGGGGGAATAAAGAATAATAAATACGTCCTTCAGTCTCTGAGTCTGTGTTTCTGTTCTTGAGAGTCAGTCGGTTCCTTCTGACCTCCACTGTCACATGAGCAGTGGCACTTTGGACATCCTGAGGTTTGAAAACATTAGCTAACACAAAATTTCAGACTGTGGTGTCGTTTTAGTCGTGGTTTACGATGAGGATGGCTGGACTAAAGAATAAAAAAATGATTCCTCTCAGTCATTTGTGTACCGATCTCTGAACTTTCTCAGTGTCCCTCTCTGGCCAAATAACATTTATTATATAATTTTATTCATAGAAAAACTAGAAAGATGTACAGAAATGCATTATGATATACAGTATTTGTCTTAAGTATAGACAAGGTGGAAGAGTGTTGACCTGGAATTGCGCACCTTCACCAGGATAGAGCCACTGTCGCACCTTATTATACTGTATATTATAGATATTTTAATTTCTTTTAAACTTTGCACTATGTTATGGTTTGGCTAAGAGGTGCTGGGGTCACTTACATTGCTAATGATGCCTTTGGAAGATATGCAATATATTTAGCAAACTCCTTGCAAATGTTAGTGGTATAGGAGTGACCTTGGAGCCTAAGAGAGCATCAACACTCCATCTAAAATGGTGCTACGTGTTCTGGGTAAAAATCATTCCACTCCAGAAAGGAAAGCTGTTGTGTGGCTGTGAGTTTTAATTAATAAAATTAAGCAATATGGATTTTTTGTTGTTGTTGTTAAAATTGTTGATCAAATTATTGAACCATTAATGCTTTTTGCCTCTTTCCAATCCAGATCTAGTTGAATGGTGTCCTGTCATCTTCTGCTCTCCTCTTTCCTACATGTTATATATTTTCCTCTACAAGAGCATTAAAAGATCCAATTAGGATGAAGTCAGACAAGGTCAAATGTGAGAATCTGGAACCAACAGAGAGCTCCAGTAGTCCCCAAATGTCATCTGGTACTTTCCTCACCAACACCTCTCAAAGGCAAGTGAAAAGAATTGCTCACCAGTGCTCACAGTGTTTTAAGAGATTCAGTCAGATCAGTACGCTTAAAGAACACCAGCGGATTCACACGGGAGAGAAGCCGTATCAGTGCTCGCAGTGTGGGAAGAGTTTCAGTCAAAAGAGTAACCTCAAAAAACATCATAGTATTCACGCTGGAGAGAAGCCGTATCACTGCTCACTGTGCGGGAAGAATTTTACCAGCCAGAGTAATCTCCAGCGACACCAGCGCATTCACACAGGAGAGAAGCCGTACCAGTGTTTACAGTGTGAGAAGAGTTTTATAGAGAGCGGTAGTCTCATAAAACACCAGCGCATTCACACCGGAGAGAAGCCGTATCACTGCTCACTGTGTGTGAAGAGCTTTACTAGTCAGAGCAATCTCCAGCAGCACCTGCGCATTCACACAGGAGAGAAACCGTATTACTGCTTAGAGTGTGGGAAGCGGTTTAGACAAGGTACAGGTCTCCAAATCCACCAGCGCATTCACACAGGAGATAAACCTTATTACTGTTTAGACTGTGGGAAGAGCTTTACTCAGGGAACTGCTCTCCAAATCCACCAACGCGTTCACACAGGGCAGAAGCCCTATCACTGTACAGAGTGTGCCAAGAGTTTTACTAGCCAGAGTAATCTCCAGCGACACCAGCGCGTTCACACCGGAGAGAAGCCGTACCAGTGCTCAGACTGTGGGATGAGTTTTACACAGAGGTGTAATCTCCAACAGCATGAGTATATTCACACAGGAGATAAACCGTACCACTGCTCAGAGTGTGGGAAGAGCTTTAATCGAGAGGACACTCTCCAGTTACACCAACGCAGCCACACCGGAGAGAAACCGTACCACTGCTCACAGTGCGGGAAGAGCTTTAGTAACCAGAGTAATCTCCGAAAGCACCACCGCATTCACACGAGAGAAAAGCCGTATCAGTGCTCGGAGTGTGGGAAGAGCTTTAGTAAGCAGAGAAATTTTCAGCAACACAAGCACTTTCACACAGCTGAGAATAAGGACACGCCCCTGAAAAACACTGGGAATTGACTAGTTATTTCTAAAGGAGTATTGTGTGTCAAATGAAATCTTTGAACTACTTTATAAATACTGGTGGAATGTTTTGCATAGTCCTTTCTGTATACTATACGACCAGTGGCAGTTTTTCAATTTATTTTTAATGGATGCTCAATTTGGAGATATATCTAATGTAAAATATCACAAATAACAACTATACAGAGTCCCAAAAGTCTCTATACAGAGGAGAAGTGAATAGCAAAATGTCTTCCAAAATATTTCATGCATAGATAGATAGATAGATAGATATTTTTCAGGTATTCTTTAAGAACGCCTTTGACAAAAGAAGAACGTATTGAGATCATTCTCATGGCTGGATCTGGAAGCTGTCACCAGGTTGCGATGGACTTTAACAGGAGACATGACGAACACATCACACACACCACACTGTCGCCAAACTGGGAGATGAAACTTGGTTGAGACGACTGTGTGTGTTTACAAAGAAATGCCAATCATGTAGAAGATGCTTTGTAAATAAAATTTTTTAAAAATTTCCCCTCTGTATGGAGACTTTTGGGACACTTTTCTGTCCTGAAAACTCTTCACATGGTCAAATTTTGACATTTTCTACTTCATATAGTTCTGAAAACAACACATTTCCTGAACTGACATGTTTCCCTTTTGAATGCATCTCAAGCAAAAGTAAAGTTCTGCTTACTCCTGAAAGGGAAAAGAAAAAAAAAAGATCTCGCTTATTTAAGGATTGCAATCCGATTCCACTGAAAGACAGTCCACCTGCCTCTGATAAACTAGAGCTCCGTCGTCTCATTCCCTCGGCTGATCTCTGTTGACGTTAACATCAGTGATTCATTCAGTCAGCTTTGTTTTGTTGGCTAAATTTCTTATATATGTCTTTTTTATTTGTCTGTTTAATCCTTTACAGCTTTGTCTGCTGCCTTCTGTACAGTGTGTGAGCGTTCTTCTCTGTTTTGATGGTGAGTTTATTGGAATAGGAGCACTTTAAATTTCCTTACAGCACGTAACTGTCCAAAACCATGACCAGTCATGACCACAACCACACTTAACTAGCAGGGTTTGAAAATAACCTCAGCATAAACATTTCCACAGAATTGTGATAAACTATATTTGTGTTTTTTACTGGCACACAAAACTCAGTTTTGTATTTTAAATTTTTAATTTTTGTAATATAATTTCATATAATTTCATAAGTAAGCACTTTGGAGAAAAACACAATTCTCTAATGTTGATGTGTTTGTAAGAAAAGCTTATTCGTGTTTGTGAAGTAATGATGATGAGATTAAAAATACACATAATGGACGAACATATCCATTTATAAATTGTTGCTGTCATGTTTCCTCTACTGTAATTTATACTATAATTTCCATCAAGAAGTGTAAAAAAGCAACCACTGGCTCCAAAGACTAAGACTTCTGTTATATTTAGGTTGAGAAAGAAAATTGCCAACCATCCAGAGTTTTCTTTATTTCAGTGTTATCAGGACAATAATTCAAGACCTCATAAACCTACAACAAATTTTAAGACCACTGACTGCTTACTGTAACGGAACCGTTTTACCCTCGTTTATCAATCTTTTCATCAATTTCCACCAGATTTACAAAAGTTTTGGAAACATTGATTTCCTTCTTACTCGTGTGTGTATGTCGATAAAAGCCAGTCAGCCGTAAAGTACCAGATGTAGCCTGATATCATTTATATTACGAGTTATAAAACTTATAATCCATGCCGAGTAATTTGAAGTCAAACACTGGAGGTTTAGTCCTCTTATGCGTAAATTCACACACACTCAGGAGCACGATTGTTTTTCTACAGGATTCTCATGAATACCAAATTTCTTGTGTAAACGCTCCTAAGAAAGAAATCATTTTGTGCTGCTCTCTGGGGCTTTATTACAGCAGTAGATCAGCTTTATGTTGTTACAGTGATGAGGAGCTCTACTGCCCGGGGAAGAGACAGTCTGCTTCAGTGCTTTATTCTACACTTTACACATCTTTCCTCCTGTGTGTGTG
>CM075004.1:471392-489669 GCA_037576675.1 Pangasius sanitwongsei | reverse complement strand
CACTCCTCATCCGTCAGAATCCTGTCAGAAATTGTGTTCACTTTAGCTAGCTAGACATTTATATAGACTATCCATGTGTGGATATGTACATACTAGCCAATGCTAATGTAAATCACCTCATACCTGCTAGCGAATGCTAATATAAATTTCCTCATACTAGCTAGCGAATGCTAATGTAAATCACTTCAGACTACCTGGCGAATGCTAATGTAAATTACCTTAGACTAGCTAGCGCATGCTAATGTAAATTACCTGAGACTAATGTATAATAATTTCCATGAAAAAAGATTACAATTCCTTAAAAGCCATTATTCAAATATTATTCATTACATTTTATTTTTAAAGCGTGTGTTTTTTAAAAAGAAATTAAAAAAAGGAGGGGGGGGGGGGGCTAAAACTACACGAGCGCCATGTTTCTTAGGTCACGATCGTGTAAAATGGGTCACATTACAATACCCAGAATGCCTTGTTTCGTATTTCCCGTCAGGCCGCGCGCTATTTTGAATAAGTGCGCGACGCCGCGGTCCGTTTAAAACACCACAGCAGCAGCGCTGCACGCTAACACTAGCTTTACCGCAGGTATTTTCACATAAACGGAAGTTGGTTTTTCGGTAAGTTGATCTGTTAGAGAAGTTTGTTTAACACGAGTTAAAGTTGAGTCCGTTTAGTTATCCAGCTTTACTTAGCCGGCTAGCTGCGCGCGAGCTAAACTAGCCGCTGTTTGCTAGCTGACTAGCCAAACATCAGGGTTTACACAGGAGTATCGCGAGAACAACAACAAATAACGGTTTAATTTAACTCCTTAAAGATATTAAAAACCTTTATGTAGTGAAAATACGACTGTAATTCATAAAGGTGCAACAGTTAATTTGTTTTACATTTTAATTGTACAAATAATCTGGAAGATATCTAGGACGTGGTTTAAAAAATGCATTAAAGGTGCAATAGTCAATATTTTTCATGTCGTTCTTGTACAGATAATGTGGAGAATTGTCTAGAAATTATAATAAATGACAGTTTAAACCAGTGTCTCAGAAGAAAGCTATTATGTAACTGAAAAAAAAATCCAGTTTGGAAACCAGCCTTCCGGTCCGGAATGTGTGTTTGTGTTTGGATGCGTTTCCTGTCAGTCATTTTTAGGCCACGCCCCCTAACACTTCTTCACATCCTCATAAATCATTACCTGCTATTTATAGAGCTGTAACAGATGAACATCTGAAGTGAAAGTGATGTCATGACAGTCCTTGCTAATGCTAAGTCGAGCTAGCATGCTAACACTAGTTAACCCATTGTAAGTTTTGTGGGCGGAGCTTTGCGTCAAGATGTGGGTGGAGTCAACGAGTGAAAAAAAAATCAATCTTATTAAACTCTACAAATCTTACCTTTAAATCGCTGAGACTTCGGAAAATGGAATTCCGGTCCGGAATGCTTGTTTGTTTTTGTTTGTTTGTTTGTTTGTTTACGCTTACTGTCAATCATTTTATAGACATTCTATTGGCTACTGTAAATTCTGGGGGCGGAGTAATAATAATAAAAAATAATTATTTAATAATTAAAATAATTCTTAAAAAATCATGAAGATTAAATTCATAATTCATAGATTAAGATTTTCTAAGATATTTTTTTTTTCTTTCAAATTCCCAGAAGGAATAAATTTCTGGCAAAAAATATATTTATTTATTTATTTATTTAATGTATTAAACACAAGATGATTTCTGATAATTTTATTTCTTTGTATAAAGTTTGTTTCTGGTCAGACGTGTTCTGAAATCCACTCAGCTAACTACTGTGAGATAAATCATGTTGTTGTTGTTGTTGTTGTTTATGAAGAATATAAACAATTCCACGGACCTTTAAGATCACAAGACAGATTTATTCATAAACAATCCAACTGTGCGAATACTCACAATATGAGCGATGTTTGTTTGTTTGTTTGTTTGTTTGTTTGTTTTTGCAGAAGAAGAATGAAATGTCTAAAAACGGATGATTATGTCCAGCGGATATCGTGTGTAAAAGACGCCGTTATTCTTCACGATGAGCTGAAGGTAAGAAAAAAACGAAAAACTCCTGAACTCCCACAATGCACTGCAGCAGGTGATGGTCCCGTTATGCGTTTGTGAGTCTGTGTTTCTGAACCCTGATGTTCCTACAGAAACACGTGAAGGACGGCCTCGGAGCGTTCGGCCGGACGGCGTGCGATCGGATCATTCGAGCCTGCAACCAGCGTCTCGGCGGAGGATCTCCAGAGCCGGAGCTTCAGGAGCGTCTGGTGGACCTCGTGGAGCTGGCAGCGCTGGGATACGGATCCGTCACAGAACCCGGAGTACAGGGTTCCTCGCTTTATCTGGAGAAGATCATCTTCCACATCCTCCAGAAGCTGGTCTCTCATCGAGCTCACGCCGCTGCGGGTCGACTCGCGGAGTTCATGTACCTCAGACTGCAGGCCGCGTCCTCAGAGGTATGACCGCGGAAACGCGTCCAACTTACGATACGATACGATTACAGCGCTTTCACTGGTGTCGCTCGCAAAAAGGGGGCGTGTCTAAAGCGCAGGGCTTCGTCTTTCTCAGTCGCCGTGGTGATTTACTTTAACCCAGACCGAATCGGCGAAGAAAAGGCTGTCTGAGTGCCGCAGAGCGTTTGCGTGTCTTAGCCACGTGTATTATAGCAGCGTTCACGCCGCGTCGTAATTACTATAATTACGAGATTCCGACTTTTAGAAAGCGTGGAACTCGTAATTACAGCTTGTAAACTTTCTGAGAGCTCCGACTTGTACCACGTGACCGCTGCAACGTCATGCAGAAACACTCAAAATGGCGGCGGCTCCAGCAGTAAAACGTAGTTAAGTAGTGATTTCCTAATATTTCTGCGTAATATTTCGTATAATTGACTATTATTAACGTCTTAATAACGCAAGATTAATTTAAAATAAACGAAAGACTTACGATACAGTTTAAACCCACAGCGTAAATCCACCCATAGGGGGCGTGTCTTTAAGCCAGCCCCTCCAGGATCTCGCAATTTTGCAAAGATCAAGCCAAACAAAGTTCGCAATATTCAGAGCAACTTGCAGTTTTTCAAAATTTCCGCAGATTCAGGACAAGACGCACCGCTATCGTAGAAAGCGATTACGCATGTGACTTCACTGGTAGAAGTTTAAAATAAGAATCCTGTGCTCGCAATTTCGCCAATTCAGTTAGTTTTCCACAAAAAAATCAAAATAAAAAAAAAGTCAAGCATTTTTATCTACATCAATCACAAAAAAAAAAAACTCTGTGAAATTCTGTAGGAGCTGTTAAGAGGAGAAAATCGTAAGAATTCATCGTTAGTAAAAGCGTTAATGTTTCACAGGAAAACTCTGGCTCTGATATTTAGCTCTGTTTTTATATTTCATACTCAACCTGAGATCTTTGTGTAAATTTAAAGATGAATTAAATAGATGCACGATATTTAAAACAGTGAAATTAAAAAAAGGAAAAAAAGTGTGTTAAGTGGAAAAAGTGTAAGGAAAAATTCGGAATCTATGTTTATAGGTTTATGTTAAGTGACTAAAAGTAGAACTTGGGATCTTGTTTTTTTTTTTTTAAATTTCTTTCATTATATGCAAATAATTTTTAGTTTGTTTTGAAGCCCTGATATGCGCAGCGCCAGTGTTGAGTGCAGACGAGAGAACATTTTCCTGAAGCTGTTCTTTTATCTTTAACTTTTCCACACGCTGGAGCGAAATACAGAGCGGTAAAAAGTAGTTCCGGTTACTCGACGCTTTCCTAAAGGTTTCGTCGTATCCCTACGCCATCCGAGCCGCACGCCTCCGTCTGAAAGAGCGGTTCTGTCTCCGAGCGGTTCTGACTTTGTGGTTCTGTAAGCGGTTCTGTAAGCGGTATGACGTGTACCTGATGTTTTTGACGACAGGCTGAAGACTTCAGCGTTCTGGTGCGGAACTGTTTCGCCGTCCTGTGGAACGGCTCGAGCGGCGCTCAGGCCTCCAGCCTGTCGCCTAGAGAGAGACTCGGCGGGCAGCTGCAGGCTCTGCGTTTCCGTCTGCTCGAGGGGACGTCCTCCGTGGCGTCGAAAGTCCCTCTGTTTGTGGAGGAGGCGCTGAGCGAGTACGTGCGTGCACGCGGGAGCTTGTCTCAGGACGACGCTGCGTTCTTGCTCTCGGAGTTCCGGACACGTTTCCTGAGCGCGCCCGTGGAGCAGGATCACGCGCTGACTCCGCCCCTGCTGGCTGTGAGGTGCGAGGCGGTGGTGAAGGTGTGTAAGCCGCTGTGTAAGAACAGGCTGTGGGATGAAGCGGCGCGGCTGGCGGACGGCGCGCTGGAGTGCGTGCGGAAGCTCGGCGACGGGTTGTGCCCGGCGTTGGGAGTGGCGAGTCGGGCGGTGCGACTGCATCGAGACCTCGGCGCCGGCGAGGAATGCGGCACGGCGTTCACAGACTGCGCTCGCATCCTCCGAGGCCTTCCTGCTGCTCTCGGTGATGCAGAAAGCCACGCCCTTTCGGAGGCGTGTCAGCTGGTTGTCTGGGCGACAGAGGCGGGGCAGACAAAAGGGATGGATGGAGCTACTCTGCTGGCCAGTTTTTCCTTCTGGGAGGAATATCAGGAGTTTCTAATCAAACAGCAAAAGGTGAGTCTCTGTTCTTTCTTTCTTTCTTTCTTTCTTTCTTTCTTTCTTAGAGTGGTTGGAAGACTGTTTTCATATCTCTCGTCTCTGTGTTTCAGAGCTCGTTCTCACAGCAGCTGCAGTATTCTCTGTGCTTCAGTCTGTACCAGGGCTTCATCAGCACCTACGACAGCTTACACACCTCACAGGTAACACACACACACACACACACACCCCTACTGCACATTTAACACCACCAAACAGACAGGAGCTAAAGGAGGCTTTAGTCGTCTCCCACCAGTTCGAGTGACGACTGGAGCGGTCACCGTGACGACGTTAGAAGCGACTCTGCTCCTCTGATTTGATTTAATCAGGGCTCTCTTAACCCTGTTGTTATAAACGAGAGACTTCCTTCATCTCCGCTTTTGAATCCAGACGCGATCAGACCGTGTCTGATGTCTGACGTGCACGTGTCTGATTACACGTGCGTTCCTGCTGAATGGTGAAGAGCCACCGCCGTGTGATTGCTGTACGATAGGACTGACTGTTTTACTCTCCTGCACTGTCCTGTTCTTCACAACGCTTCTATTCAGAATCTGGAAGTTTCTCACCGTTTTTTAGAATTTTTATCGAATGTTAAAGTGAAGGACTTTGTATAGCTGCTGCTGCTGTTGATGTTGATGATGATGATGTCAAGATTTTATTGCCGCAATACTGTATGATTTTACTGAACGTGGCGTTTTACCTGCCGTGATCTTGCCATCGATGCTGACATGACGTTAACAACAACAACAATAAATAAATAAATCACTTCCCGATGGTTTTACGTTTCATCAAGTTTAATTAACGACCAGACGGAAAAGCAGCACCGCGAGAAAGTTACGAGGATTTTAATTACACAGAAGGAACGTAACGCTGTGACCTCGGTGGCGTCTCGACTCGTATGACGATGACGATGGTGGTGTCTATGTTGTACACTCAGTGTTTGTCCCTTATTGTTATCTTTTTAATTGTTTGTTTGTTTATTTAGAAATTATTTGTGTGGATTGAAAAATAAAACAATATTTGTTTGACACAAGCAGCACCAATACACCAGAATATTCTCTATTTAAAAAAAAAAAAAAAAAAATCTATGTATATTATGACTCTTTTATATAATGACTTTTTTCTGTGCTATTTAGTGTTTCGGCTTTCAATGGTACCATTAGTACCCTTAGTACCCTTAGGACCCTTAGTACCTTTAGGACCATTAGTGACATCCAATGGGAACTTTTGGTACTAAATCAGTGACTATTTGGGGAAAAACTCAGTGCTGAATCGTCCTGTATTTTGTTCATGTTTCATGATTGATTGAGTTTTTATTTATTTATTTTGTGTGTGTGTGTGTGTGTGTGTGTGTGTGTGTGTGTGTGTGTGTGTTTAGGACTCAGTCGTTGAATTTCTGGACAGGATCCTGTTATACCTCCAGGCTTCGGCAGGACGCATGATGACTGAACTTCGCAAACTGTCCAACGACGGCTTCTTACTGAAAGCAGGTGAATCGCAGCTCTGTGTTTTTACGCAGCGGAGGTCTGGAACAAACCCTTAAACATTCATCAGAGGAAAAAAAAATAAACAACTAATCACAAGGTTTTTCAATTTAGCTCGTAATTAACGGTCATTATTTGCTTTTCTTTAACTGGCCAGTGTGCGTGCGTGAGTGTGTGTGTGTGTGTGTGTGTGTGTGTGTGTGTGTGTGTTAGGATAATGCCGGCTAAAAGCAGAGGATCGGATATCGGATCCTGTAAGGCAGAGACTGGAATTGGATTTGGGAAAGAAGTTTATTTTCGGAACTGGAAATGCTCCTTTTGTTAGGATTGATTTTATTATATTTACAATGTAAGATTTTTTATTTTGTGTGTGAAAGAGTTTAATTCTGAAGTGCTTGAATTAAAAAAAAATAGCAAACAAACATTTTAAAGCTTGTTTTATTTTTTTTTAAAAAAATCATATAATAAATATCATGAAATATAATATAGTGGTATTGCAGCGTGTCTTAATTTATATTGTAATTGTAATTATTTCCTACTTTCTGTCGCAGTCACTTTTTTAATACGTTTTTTTTTTTACGATTTTATTTCACTACCCTGTGTTTAGTTTTTAAAAAATGTAATTCACGCTATAAAGCTTTTGAAGCTGCGTTTTAAAAGGTATGCAAATGAAATGTGCTGTTATACACAGCTGATAAAGTTCGTCATGACAATATCCTGCAGCTCTAGCATCACATATACAAGTGTAGTATAAATGTAATTAATTTTGTCTCCGTGTGTGTGTGTGTGTGTGTGTGTAGTGTGTGTCGTGAACAACGTGGTGTACGAGTTGTTTAACAGGAAGCTGTATGAGGAAGCGTACGGACTGGTGGAGATTGTGTGCCAGGAGCTGAGTAAAGACTTTCCATCCTCCTTCCCTGTGGACCGAGTGAGTCCTGCCCCTGTGGCCTCTCACCATAAACCTACCTTCACTTGTTAGAGCTGAGAAATCAGCTGTGTGTGTGTGTGTGTGTGTGTGTGTGCGCGCGCGTTCCTCAGGTGAACCGCTGCTTCATACTAGCAGTGCAGTGCAGTCGGCGAGCGTCTCAGTTGGACAGAGCTCTGGACTGGGTGGTTCGCTGGATTCAGGTTTTAGGTTCTCGAGTTCTGGATCATCTTACAGAACCGGTGTCGCTGTGGGTTAAAACCAAGTGCGACGCTGCGCGGGCCGGAGAGGACGACACGCGCCTCAGGTAACGCAAGCACACGCTGATTCTGGTTATATAGATTGAAATGACATTAAAGTTCACGTTTAAAAGAAACAAACCCACGCTGCTGTCTCTCGGTCAGGACCCTGAGGGACGGTCTTGGGGCAGCGACGGTGGACGAGGAGGTGTTGCTGCGTCTCCTGGAGGAGGAGCTGCGGGTGTATAAGGAGCAGAGCGGAGACACGGCGCAGGAGCGCTATAACACACTCTGCGACCTCCTGGATATCTGCCACGAGGAGACCACACACACTCTCCGGCGTGCGTCTTACCTGTGTGAGATGGCTCAGGTGGTCTGTTACCGGGACTTCAGCGAGCAGACCGACTGGTGTGCACACACACACACACACACACACACACACACACACGATTATGTTAAAGAGCTCTCTGTCCCCACGATTTTGTCGGATATTATTTACAAAGTCGCTGACACTTTGATTGTAAAATGATGCATCGTCTTCATTTGCATACTCTAACCTGATAGGCTTGTATGCCTTATGATGTAATAATACGTGCAGTTTGATTTTCAACACTCAGATTTCAATAAAATTTGAAGTGTTTAACTTTGCGAATATCTAATATATTCCTTTTTTTTTTTTTTTTTTTTTTTTTTTTTTTTAAACACACTTTAATGTTGCACGTGTTTTAACTTTCTGGTTTTGTTGTAATGTTCACTGTGTCTTTTTCTTCTTCTTGTTTTTCAGCTCCGCAGTGGATTTTGCCCATGAGGCTCTGCGCTTGTTGGAGGAGGAGCCGGAGACGGCGGAGAACTCTGATAGGCTGAAGGATGAAAAGGCGCACGCCTCCCTCTGGCTCTACATCTGCACGCTTGAGGCCAATCTACAGGAGGTCAGTGACGGGACGGATATCTTCACTCAGACCAAAGAGAAAATCGACCTTACATTTAGGGGGAAAAATGCGTAAATCAGAAAGCGTATTCAATCCAACAGGCCCCGCCCCCTTTCCTTGGTGTTGCATGGCCTTCATTTGCATACTCTAACCTGATAGGCTTGTGCACTTTATGATGCAATAACACTCGGATGTCAGTTGTTCAGCACTGACTCGGATATTCTTTCCAGCATTAAACACAAATTAAATAAGACGCTAATCAGCGTGAAAATCAGTCGTGTGGTTGATGCGTTAGATTAAAACTAGCGGAACAAGCTAGCTGTACTAGCTACGTACGCTCACCAGCGATCTCTAACCATCCAGCTTTATTTCTCTTCCTGATGTCTCTGTAGACTTGTAATGAGACGTCGTATGTGGCAGGAGAAGACGAAACCACACTCATAAGTTTTTTTGTTTTTTTTTTTCTCTTCCATTTTCACTGCCGTGCCGATTCCAGTTCACCGTTAAAACGTGTTAAACGTGTGTTTGTCTCAGGCGGTGGACACGGAGAAGCGTCTGCGTGCGGTGCAGGAGGGCTGTAAGACTGCCGCTGATCTCGATCCGGTTCCCACTAACGATCTGGAGTATGAAG
The DNA here is from genome assembly GCA_037576675.1 of Pangasius sanitwongsei. Classification (NCBI taxonomy): domain Eukaryota; kingdom Metazoa; phylum Chordata; class Actinopteri; order Siluriformes; family Pangasiidae; genus Pangasius; species Pangasius sanitwongsei. The sequence goes on along the minus strand of CM075004.1, from coordinate 480,814 downwards.
ACAAGCAGAAGTTCCAGGAGAGCCAGCTGGTGTACGACGGGCTGCGCTTCAATCTGTCCGAACACAACAGTGAGGGACTCAAACTTACACGCTTTCTACATTCGTAACAAACTCCTTTACTTATAAACTCACACTGGGGCTCATATTTCTGAGACTGAAACTATTATCGCACGCTATGACCTTCAGATTCACACAGAAATTTAATTTAATTAATTAAAAGCAAGGGAAAATGTGAGAAGGTAAAAAAAAAATTTTTTTTGTAAAAAGTTTTATTTTTTTTTATTAGTTTCTATGTATTTATTCTTCCACAGTCATTCTTTTGCTTTTTTCTTTTTGTTTGTTTGTTTTTTAAACACGCAAGCTGGCAACGCACAGTGACTCAGAACCACAAACAGCTATATCATTATATAATGTATGCAAAAGTTTTGGCACCCTGGTCAAATTACATCATGAAAATGTTTGCGTTAATCGAATAGGGAGTAATTTTGCATTTTCATATTTGCAAAAAGAAAGTAGATACAGAGGTTGTGTTTGTTTCATGTCACAGAAATGTGTGTGTGTGTTTAGAGCGCATCGAACCTTTAGAGAAGTGTTTATCACTCTGGAAGACTCTGCTGAAGGACGGCTCTGTACCTGCAGTCAGAGACCCCAAACACACCGCCTCGTCCATCCTGCTAATGGCTGCCCTTTATACACTCATCGGCAAGGTACACACACACACACACACACACACACTATCCTGTAAACACACACAGCTCATTCATTCATCAGTTTATATGTTCTTGTCCTCCTGCAGCCTCTTCAGGCTCTGGAGTGTTATCAGCTGGCTGCGTCTCTCTTCCGGCTCCTCGGCGACGTCCAGAACAGCGCCGGCGCTTCGTTCCACGCCGCTAAACTCCTACTGGACCTGGGCTCTCCACAACTCGCACAGGTCAGTGACACATCCGCACGCATAAGAGTTCAAAATAATAACTATATTGCAAACTATTCGCTACGAATCTGACCTAATGCAAGTATTCAGAATAGACAGAATAATGTGTTCTAAACAGCTAGAAAGAGGAGGTGCACTGTTCACTGGTGTGTGTGTGTGTGTGTGTGTGTGTGTGTGTGTGTGTATATACACATTATATTTAAAGAGAGCTTGTCAGAAAGGTTCAAACGGCGTCCGGTTGAAACTCGAGGTGTGCGTCAGGTGCAGTGTGTGCGTGGTTAGATATGAAGCTGACCGGACAAACAAAGCCCACGTTCATTAACGTGACCGTGCAGCGTTCATTTGTTCCACCTTTTAGTCACTGCCGGGTCCGGGTCCGGGTCCGGGTCTGGGTGTACTAGTCTGTTTACCAGGTAAATTTGTTAGAAAATCTCACAGCCAGGTGCAAACAATAATAATAACTGGAGTGATGATAGCAGCCGTGGTGATGTAGCTGAGGTTGAGGAACTGTCAGAGCCAGAATTCACACACAAGTTCAAATCGGCGCAGGGTTTTGGATTACAATGTGTTTATAAATGAGGACTTCTCCGTTTCTGGAAATCAGACAGTTTAATAACATAATAATTATGCTTTGTTAGGGTCTCTCTCGCTATATATCTCTCTCTAATGTGTAAAAGATGCTTATTGGTGGGGAAAAAAAATATATTCAAATTACATTCTATAACAAATATAGTTAAATTTTATTTGAGTGTCGCATCATTAACCTGTATACATACTGTATATCTACTTAATAAAATGAGCATTTAGATGATGATGATGATTTTTATTATTATTATTAACTTTGTTAGAATGGAAGGAATACTTCTAGATGTTAATTTTGAGTACTATAGCTGTGCTAGTTGCTCGTGTCTCTCTGTAAGTGTTTATTGCAGTATTTATGAAGCTGCTGGTGTTATGCGTGTTTTCAGGTGCAGTCGGATCAGGCGCAGCGGTGTTTAACTGCAGACACGAGCTCTGAGGGAACGACCATCCTGTCCGTCACTAACGCACTGCTCAGGGCACAGCTCTGCTACGCGTCAGGAGAGGTGACGTACACACACACACACACACACACACACACACACACACAGACTTTACTTATTTATATGATACATGTGTTCTAACACTATTATCTCAACAGAACAGACAGAATGTACACACAGCGACATGATTACATCATCCTTCTCTCTCTCTCTCTCTGTGTGTGTGTGTGTGTGTGTGTGTGTGTGTGTGTGTGTCAGGTGGAAGCAGGTGTACACAGTCTATGTAAGGTGTTAAAGGAGACCGCGCTGCATCACTCCAAAAGCTGGTACATGCTGAAAGCTCGAGCTCTGCAGACCGCCAGCGCCTACCTCAGTCTGGGCACGGGGACGCTGCACACACACCTGCGCCAGACCATCGTCCAGCACGGTACACACACACACACACACACACACACTGTGCATGCACATGCATTCACTCTCGGGATGTAAAGTCACACTCGCACTAGAAGTTTAGCTTCGTAAATGCAAATCAGTTTTACTGGAAAAAAAAAAAAGAAAAGAAATCAGTCGTGTTATTGGTCAGAGATGTAAGTTCCTGTATTTCTTGATACTCAAAGTCTGTGAGGTGAAAATTGGTCTAGTGTGGCCAACAATATAGTATTTTATTCTTATTTATTTATTTATTTATTTATTTTATGACTTGCATCACATTCTATATGAACTGTTTTGTGTCATTTCAGTGAGAATGTAGATAAAAAATAATCAGATCTTGGAGGTCGATGAGTCTAGGAGTTGTTTTTCTCACCGTTACTTTTTTTTAGTTGCTTTAAATAATGTCCATCATTTAATATTTAATATTCCTGTGTGTGTGTGTGTGTGTGTGTGTGTAGGTTTGAAGACTCCAGACACGGCCCAGTACGAAGCACTGAAGCTGTTGTGCAGTCTGGTGATGATGCTGCTGGGAAACGGATTTTACGGAGCTCCTGGTCTCAACACGGACACTCAGTTTGTAGACCAAGGTACAAAAAAAAACAAAAAAAAACGCTTCTCTTCTGGAAGAAGATCGACCAATCGTAGATTAGAGACTGTAACTAAGACCAAGGACTTTGACAAGCTTAGAATTTGCTGCTAAGCTGTAGGTGTAAATCCGATAAGAGATTTATAGGAGAGTAAACACTGACTGTAATTTAACTGTAATTGTAAGTATAGCTGCAAGCAGCGATTAAGGGGGCCAAGCACTTTCTGGTCTCGCTTCTTAGTAAGAGAGAAAGACCGGAAGCCATTGGGAACAGCACTCGTTCCTATGGAGGTATACTAAATTTGATAGCAAAACGCCAAACCAAGTTGAACTCGATTATTTTTTAACATGAGGTCATGAAACAAAATGGAAAAATTCGAAATTGTGGAAAACTCAATACCCATTCCAATATTTTCGTCATTCAGAATGGAGGAAATTGACATCGTGGTATCTTTTGAAATCTGCATGACCCAAAGATTCGGAGGAAAGTAGAATGATGTTTCTGCGACGTCACGTTTCAGTCATTATTGCGAATGCATTTCCAATTTTTTTTCCTGGTGCTAGAGCGATTGAAGGACGTACAGGAAACGTACACGAGTGGATGTACGTTACATTTTTGTCGTGTGTGTGTGTGTTTAGGGGACAGTGTGGTGTTTAAATGGCTGTTGCTCAGCGAGGTGCTGCTCTGCTCGGAGAGGATGGTGCGCTTGAGGAGCAGCGGTGGAGCAGCTCATGAAGCCAAAGCTCAGTGCCTCGAGGCCCTCAAACTTGCCACCAAACTGCACACACTCAGCCAGTAAGTCCTGGAACATCCCCACACACACACACACACACACACACACACACGCTAAACGAACTTCCTGAATCATTCCAAAGTCTTAAAATGATGAACATGAACAAGCCTCGACTCCACAAAGGTCCATAAATATCAATTTATGGTGTTCTTTCTTAACTCAAAATACACCTAACTCCATGCCAAGCCTCAGTGGTGTATATGTGGCATATCTTTATAGATTGTATTATGTCTAATAAGTCTGTGTGTGTTTTGTAGCTGTGCTGAGCTGTTGGTGTTGAAGGCGGAGCTGGAGTCGATGAAAGGTGCAGGTGAAGCCAGTGTTTTGGATCTGGAGCAGGTCAGACACTTACTGGATCTTTGCACAGGTAAACAGATCCTTTAATCAACTTCAATTCTGATTGGTTGATTTAACTTTCTGACTGTAGTGCACCTGCAAATCACAGGTTTATACGAATACCCTCGTTTCTATAGTAACAGCTGATCGATGTGGTTTTTTTTTTTTTCCCTCTAAAGTAAGGAGATGTTTATTTAATATTTATGGAAGGAGTCTCCAGTGTGAGCGCTTCGTAACAGTCAGAGGTAAAGCTGTAACTTTACATTTTCCGACGGAGGAGTTTACGCTTCTTTGCGGTTTCTCGGTAACAGAGAGCTGCTATAACGTAAATGAGAACAGGAGAAAAGGATGATGTGATGTTCTTTAATAAGTAATAATTGTACTCTTTGATAAGTTGCTGTGGTGTAAGAGGAATAAAACCCATGCTAGGACATGCTATTATAGGAAAATAATCAACTTCAGGGTGGTAACAGTAGCTCTGCTTCGTCACACAGTGGTTTATTCCGTATAAATATCGTAAAATAAAGTTTGGTTGTTGTTTTGAGAAACCTTTCCGTGTGTGAAGTGAGTACGTAATGAATGTAGCTATATACACAGAGACATTCCTCCTGTTATTGTTTTAGATTTTGGTCATCAGCAGCAGCAGAAGACTGAGGTGAAGATAAAACCGCGTAAAGGCCGCCCAGCCGTGAAAGGCTCCGCCCCCGAGATCCCGGAGGAGGAAGAGGAGGATATGCGTGGGCTCCTGAGCTCTTGCTCGTTGGGCCGGGAAGCTCTGGAGGAGGTGTCTGACTTGGGGCAGGACGCGTCGCCGCCTCTGAAGCCCAAACGGCAGCGTATGTTGTCCTGCCTGAGCCACGCTGAGAGCTGCTCCTGTCCCTGCTGCACTGAACCTGTCCTGGCTCGCGTCAGCGTGCTCTGGGCCCTGGCGCGGGCCGACGCCCAGAACGACGCGCAGAATTCACGCCGACTACGCCACATCGCTAAGCTTCGCTGTCACAGCATCAGTGCAAAACTCCACGCCTGCTTGGCAGAACTGGTGCCCGTTAAATGTTCAGAAAAGCCGTGCATGCTGCAGCCGGAGGTTGTGAGGGTGCAGCTGAGCGCAGTGCTGACACAGCTGTGCTGCGGCGTGGCCGAGGCGGGGAAAGCCGCCGCGCTGTGGGAGGAGATAGAGGCAGGACTGGAAGCTGTGGAGCCCAGAGGGGCACTGCTGCCCGAGCTGGGGCCTCTGAAGGCGGCTCTGCTGGGGGCGAAAGCCGTGGCCTGCTGCCTGGCTCTGGCTGGAAAGAAGCAGTGCAGCCCTGATGAGCTTTTCTCCTCTCTGTGGGGCTGGACTCCTCCGACGGCTCCGAAAATCAAAACGCAGATCAAACCCCGAGGAAAGAGCTCCAGCAGTGACAAACCTCTTCCAGCCACGGCACCATCGGCCAAGAACCTCACGGAGAACAAACGAGAGGCGTGTGTAGACCCAGGGAGTAAAAAAAACAGAGAGGTCACTATCACTTCCTCAAAGAAAACCAAGAGCTCCGTGCCAAAAATCAGCACCACAAAGCCTGCCATGGTCTTCAAAACCCCCCGAGCGACCAGAACCCCCAGGTCCGTCTCCGCCGTGACTCCGGCCGGCACGGCCACTGACCTGAGCGCATTTGACTTCACCAATGAGGTGCCTGATATTACAGTAAGCTCCACCCCTCTTCCTGCAGCCAAGGAGGCGCCCGGTAGCCGCTGCGGGGTCACGAGGTCGAAGGACGCAGCAAAGGGCTCCTTCCAGGTTTTTGAAGATTCGTCGCCTCTGCAAGAGAAACCTGTACCTGTTCCAGCTGCTCCGAAACGGACCAAACGCTCACGCTTTAAGGTCTGAGAAGTGATCTTTACACGTCTCACTCACACACGCACACATTTCATTTAATATTTAACCCACAAAACCCCGCTGTTCCTTCCTCCTTCCATGTTCCTGCCAGGTGGAGTTCAGTGATGAGAGCGACGTTGAGACGACTAAAGAGCTCGAGACAAAATCAGATGACAAGCGCTCCATCTCCTCTGCACCAAAACCCGCCTCTAAACCCTCTCTGAGCCGAGATCGGGCGCAGGATCGGCCCAGGCGCACGAGAACTGTGAAGAAAAGCACCGCACTCTGCACCAGCGGCGCCTCCTCCGAGGAAGAAACGCAGCCGCGACGGGGACGGTCCAGAAAAGCTCCGAGCTCCGATGATGTGGAGAAACCGGAGCGGATGAGGATGATTCGAGAGGACGAGGATGGAGACGGTCTGGATATCAGCCTGGAGGACCTTCACGAATCTGACTCGGAGATGGTGAACGCAGGTGTGTGTTTGTGTGTGTGTGTTTGTGTGTGTGTTTGTGTGTGTGTGTGTGTGTGTGTGTGTGTGTGTGTGTGTGTGTGGCAGACACAGACGTTGATGTGTAATACTTGATTATAGACGTATCCTGTGTGTGTGTGTGTGTGTGTGTGTGTGTGTGTGTGTAGGAGGCGCAGCTGACGGCCCTGACGCAGACTGTGAGGTGCTGAGGAGAGACCTGGGAGCAGATCCGACCAGAGACTGTGTGAAGGAGCTCAGGAGTTCTGGACAAGCAGGAATACCGATACCACACACACACGTCGCCCCAGGTGAATGAAATTCCTGTTTCTATTACATCACTACGCAGACCTGCCTGTAGGATCGCCGCATTTTAACATCGTTCAGATACGCTGCTGCGAGTTCTTACTTGATGAGCCAATTGAACAGTCTTTTGAGCGCTCGGACCTCCTGGAAGCCCCGCCCCCTTATTCGCGCCTCACATTATTAAACGTTGAAACAGACAGTGATTTGAGTTCATTAATGTGCGTTCTAACTTGTTAACTTTTGACCTAAAAGATTAAACATTTAAAGAAAGAAGTGTCAGGTCTAACACTCTGGGAACAATTTTAATGCTTATGATGATTAAAAAATGATTAAATGTGCGTCGTGGTAGAACAGGAGTGCGCGTATATACGGGGTTTTACGGTAACCACCAGGCGTAGACGCTAGACAAATGTAACATGCACACTTTCTTATTAATTACCGTACGTTATTTATTTATTTTCTGGAATGAGAAGAATGCGCATGTAAGCTTTTCCTAGTGTCTGTTAGACTTGTGCGATGTTGATTTATCTCTAGCAATTTAACGGTTTAATTAAATCCAAAACAGATTTGAAAAAAAATAAATAAATGACCAGGATAAAAAAAAAACCTAACCCCGTGTTATTGAGTGTCATCAGGTTTGCATGTAAACTACTCGGACATCACCACGGTAGCAAGTTTCCATAGGACAGCTCAGCGTAAAGCTCAGCAACCCTGCAGAAGAACCTTTCCAGGTGATCCGAAGTGTTACGATCTTCTGCGATCACCGAATTGAAGCGTGACACGTTTTCTGTTGCAGAAAGTCCCCCATTTTCTTCCTTTGTAGTTTCTTTTTGTTGTCAGTTTTCAGGTTTACTGCAGTTAAGTATCCAAACGTACATTTTACGTGCGGCTCGGTTCACCGTGGTGTGGTGGAGACCAGCTAACTTACCCAAAGTCCATTTTAACGAGGCGTTTGGAAGAAGTTTTCTAACAAGCTGTTCTCTAGAAAATGCAAAATAAACAAGACAAAAACTAAACCGAGAGGAAAAATTGAGAGCATTTTCGCCAATTCTTGAATTTACCCATTTTTTCTTTTAATGTTGTATAATTTTTAATATAATATAATCAGAGTAAACGTTAGGGGACATCACATTAAATCTTGAACATATCACACAAAATAATGATAATGATTTTTTTATGGTGGTTACCATAAAACCTGTATTATTATTATTATTATTATTATTATTATTATTATTATTATTATTATTATTATTCCGCTTCAGGATTGGCAGGTCTGACTAAGGATCAGTACGCCAGCTCATGACATGCTAAAGAGTGTGTGTGTGTGTGTGTGTGTGTGTGTGTGTGTGTGTACGCACAGGTGAGCTCTCTGTAGATGGGATCCAATCACTCTTGATCTCCTCTTGGCTCCTCCTCCACCACTTTCCAAGCCCCTCCCTCTACCCACACCTGTGCTCGCTGCTCGCCCAGTCACTCGGCCCGTCTGATCCCGTCACCACGGCGATGCTACACGCTCAGTCACTGGGCGTGTCCTCTCGTCACCACATGACTCGCCACCTGGCCAATCGGATCAGGTATGTCGAGCCGTGTTTTTTTTAAAATCTGTGAGGGTTTCTTTTTACGTTAAATGCGTCGTAAATGTCCCAAGCCACTGCCGTGATTTGCAGGTTGAACTTTAACTATAAAGTTAAATATAATTCTATAATTCGTGGAATTCACAGCTCTGTTTGAAACTCCTCTGATCCCAGTTCTTATCCCTCATCGTTAGGAAGCTGAAGAAGACGAGCGGTGATGTAGCGGAGAGTCTGAGCGGACTGAGTCTGGAGGAATCTTCCAGTCAGACGCAGACAAAGACTCTGTCTGCGCTCGAGAGCATTTACTCCTTCACCTGCACGCAGCCGGCGCAGTTCCCGCACGCGCACCGCCGAGAGTTCACGCAGCAGCTCGGACACCTGCCCACAGGTAAAACGCATAACGTGCTGAAACGTGACTGACCGAGCACCGCGTGGATTAGCTGTGATTAACGGGAGTGTGTCGCCACGTGCAGGTGTAACCGTGTGTCTGCTGTCGCTCGTGGGGGCGTGTCCTGGTGAGATTGGCAGCACCGTTCTCATCACGAGACTGGAGCGTGACTCCGCCCCCATCACCATGAGGATCCCGACTGCGCAAACACGCGTACGAGCATCGCTTATGTTTCTGCAGTGTACAGCGCCAACCTGTGTGCTGCTGTGTGTGTTTATTTATGGTGTGTGTGTGTGTGTGTGTGTGTGTGTGTGTGTGTGTGTAGCGCTCCGTGGCTGTGCTGCTGGAGGAGATGGAGGCGGTGCTGCAGGGCCAGAAGAAAGTGAGCGCAGTCGCAGACAAGGCGCAGTGGTGGGAAGGCAGGAAGGCTCTCGACGCTCGCGTGCAGGTTAAACATTCAGTGTTTATAACATTTTACACTCATCAATATTCGCATATTCATTAGCGCTTATATCACACAAACCACAGGAGAGGAGACGAATCATCATTTTATCATTAATTTAACTAATTTATTTATATAGTGCACTGTATGCGCTCACTTCATAGGCTATAATGTGTATTAGACCCTATATAGTGCACTGTATGCGCTCACTTCATAGGCTATAATGTGTATTAGACCCTACATAGTGCACTGTATGCGCTCACTTCATAGGCTATAATGTGTATTAGACCCTA
>CM075004.1:444910-451318 GCA_037576675.1 Pangasius sanitwongsei | reverse complement strand
CACTCTCTCACACACACACACTCTCTCACACACACACACTCTCTCACACACACACACTCTCTCACACACACACACACACACACACAGGTTAAAGCAGCAGTGTGTTTTATATATATATATAAATATTTTTTCCCCGGAGTTTTTAACTGAAACTGAGTGAGTGTGATTTTCAGTTTCATTAATTTCAGTTTAATTAAAAAATTAATTAAAAATTTAATTAAAAATTTTTTTGAAAATCTTTTTTTTTTTTTGTTTATTTATTCGCTTTTGTAAAGATTTGTAAAAAAAAAAAAAAAAAAATTTACAGAAAGTGTGTCGTCTCGTCGTGTGTGTGTGTGTCGTGTGTGTGTCGTGTGTGTGTGTCGTGTGTGTGTGTCGTGTGTGTGTGTCGTGTGTGTGTGTCGTGTGTGTGTGTGTGTGTGTGTGTTTAGAGAGAACCTGTCGAAGGACCTGTACCTGATCTCTCAGATGGACGGTGATCAGTTCATTCCCATCTGGACCATCGCCAACATGGAGGGTGTGAAGCTCCTGACCTCTGACCTCGACCTGATCGTGGAGGTGCTGAAAGGTACGGACGCGTGACTCGCTTCTCACTTTCACTTCCTTTAGTTTAAAGACGACGTCTTTACACACATTTTACTCTGCAGCGTCTCCCATGGTCCAAGTGGACGAGAAAGGGGAGAAGGTCCGGCCCAATCACAAGCGCTGCATCATCATCCTCCGAGAGGTTCCTGAGAGCACACCTGTGGAGGTGAGAGCCCGTCAGACACCGTGCGTGTTCGTGTGTGCGTGTTCGTGTGTGCGTGTTCGTGTGTGCGTGTTCGTGTGTGCGTGTTCGTGTGTGTGTTCGTGTGTGTGTTCGTGTGTGTGTTCGTGTGTGTGTTCGTGTGTGTGTTCGTGTGTGTGTTCGCGTGTGTGTTCGCGTGTGTGTTGATGTATTTTGTGTTTGTGTCTCTCTCAGGAGGTTGAGGCTCTGTTTAAAAGTGAGAAGTGTCCTCAGGTCATCAGTGTGGAATTTGCTCACAATAACAACTGGTACATCACCTTCCAGTCTGATACCGATGCCCAACAGGTACCACACACACACACACACACACACGCCAGTATCATTTCCTGCCGTCTGTCTGTTTCGTAACGCCGCTGTTCCCGTTCTCTTCACAGGCGTATAGATATTTACGGGAGGAAGTGAAAACGTTTCAGGGGAAACCCATAATGGTGAGTTTTATTCTCTCATCTCAGGTGTTGTGCTGGTTTAAGGAGGTCATTAGGGTAGTTAGGGGTCACATTGAGAAGTTTACTGTTTTACACACACACACACACACACACACACGCACACGCCTCCTGAGGTAAAACTCAGTACACCTTATAAACGCAGCCTTGTGATACCTGTGTGGGGGCGGAGCTTATTTCTTAGCTGCTTCGTTTAGATTTCGTTTAGTGCCTGGAATGTTTAGGTATAATTTTAAGCCTCGTTTAGGGCCTCCTTTGTTTTGACCTCGTTTTTAAGCCTTATTTATTTTGGCCCCTTGTTTATATAGTCGTTGTGTAAGGCATCATTTGTTAAGGGCCTTGTTTATTTCACCCATGTTTATTTTAGTAATCTGTTTTTTTTGTTTTTTTTGTTTTTTTTTTAAATCCCTCGTTTTAAGCCTCGTTTTGTAAACGGTTTTATCTCGGTGTTTTCTGCCCCAGTGATGATCAGTATCGCGCTTGGAAGGATCCAGAACCGCTGCTGCTGTAGAGATTTCTTTTTTTCCTTTCTCTCCTCACTACCCTACTGTTCTCTCTCTCTCTCTCTCTCTCTCTCTTTATCTTTCCTCTCGGTGCAGTTGGTTCTGCCCTGATGACCGTGAGATTATGAGATCTGAGGGGGTCCGGGACACGTTCACGAATAAAAACACCTCGTTATTTACCTTGACATTGAACATTTCTCTCTCTCTCTCTCTCTCTCTCTCTCTCTTCAGGCCCGCATTAAGGCCATAAACACCTTCTTTGCTAAGAACGGCTTCGGCGCCGTGGATTCGTCCGTGTACGCAGGAAGCGCTCAGTCTCAGTACTCGTCTCCGCTCTACCTGCAGCAGGTGTTCCAGCCTCAGCAGTATCCGCTCTACAGCCTCCTCCCGCCCTCCTGGAGCCCGTCGCCTGCACCTTACTTCGAGACGCCGCTGGTAAGGACACGCCTGCGGTGACGAAGATATTGTTGCCGCGGGAACCATGGTGGATGATGATGATCTGGATGAACTCCGGCTACAAGTCGATCTCCTAAACAAAAAAAAATAAAAACTGAAAAAAGAAGCGTAACGGAATTACCCGAGCCGCTTTTAATCAAGCCGACGTTGGCTCGGCTAATGACGCGCCTCGTGATTTTTAGCTAGCTAGCTAGCCGTGTTCGCTAACATGCTAGGCTAGTTATTACATCACGTCATTAATACGAAGCAGTGCAATAGGAAATTGAGCTACGGGGTGGGGATTAATTGGGTGTGCGTGATTTTGCGCATGATTATCGTCGTATTAAAGGAAGACATGCTGCAATAGAACGGAATATATGTTTATTTTCCAAACTTATGAACTAAATCCAGGTTTTCAGTAAGACAGACGCAGTGGCTTGAGTTAAAACAGAACCCTATCGTTATGGGACCGCCCCCTTGTCTCTGATTGGTCCAAATATCAAACTGTCGCTCTGGTTCCTTTGCGAAAGCAGCAGAATGTCTTTATTTTCCCCGCCGTCACTGCTCATTCTCGTCTCTTCTCCTCTCATCTCAGTGACTAGTGGTTCAAACCGTAAAAAAAATTTAATTTGGTGTCTCACAGGGTTCCATTGTAGGTCCACTGTTGTTCTGGTGTTTCACAACAGTAGGAGGTTCTTGGATTTTTGCTGGGTGGGCGGAGTCTTAAACAGGAAGTAGTAACAGGGCCAGGTGAAAACGTGGTGAACGGGTGTCGAGTTATTTTTGGGTAAACGGAGTTATTTATTTACTTATTTATTTATTTATTTATTTATTTATTTGTCTGACTTTAATGTTTAGGTTGCTGTGGTGTTGAGAAGGTCCAGAGATCTTCTATCTCACAACCTGTCAGCCGTGATTACTGTCAGTACAGTTTACAGTTTGTAGTGTGATATTTACGCAGTCTGCGTGACGATGCGAAACCAGAACTGCCACGTTTTGTTAATTTATAATGTTTATTAATAATTACATACTTACGCAAATGTTGTTTGCTTTTTCTACCCACTCGTGTGTTTTTGTGTCTGTGAGACCCAGTGATGAGAAACCGAAGCGCGTTAGAGGGATCCGGGGGGAAGAGAAATGACTTTCGGGAATTCTCTCTCTCTCTCTCTCTCTCTCTCTCTCTTTTCTCTCTCTCTTTTCTCTCCCCATTCCTGAAAGAAGTTCTCCTCCGTCTCTGTCCCTGTGAGCGGTGAGATTATGAGATCTGAGGGTCCATGTGCTTCAGAGGAGATGTTTAGATCAGCGTGTTCTGTATGTAACTGTGTGTGTGTGTGTGTGTGTGTGTGTGTGTGTGTTTATCTCCTGTAGGCTCCATTTCCCAACGGAGCCTTTAACGGTTTCAGCGGAGCAGGAAGCTACAAGAGCGGCTCGTCTCCCCTCGGCATCGCCCGCCACTTCCCTCGCAACCGGTACGAACATCGCAATGATTCACGTTTTAAAGGCTGTTGGTTTTTATACGTGACGTATCTGTTAATAAATGGGTCAATTAAATATCCTTTAAAGCGTGTGTTATATAATAATAATAATAATAAATAGCTCATGTCTGGTCTAAAGGAAGTAAATGTAATCAGTTTAGACAGACAACTTCCTGTTTCGTTTAGATTTTATCAGTTTCGCATCAGTTTCTAGTAGAGAACGTTAAAAAGTCCAGTACGGCGTCCCGCAAGGTTCTGCATGATGTCTCATGATGTTTCAGAAGAGGAGGACGTTCAGGAAAGAGTATGAATGTTCCGGAAAGGTTCTGGAAAAAGTACTAATATCCAGGAAATATTTAAATATTAAATGTTGTAGGAGCCACGTGAAGCCGCCGTCCCGTGCCGATGGTCCTCAGTCGGACGGGTTCTCGGGCCTCAGCAGTACACAGAACCCCCGGACCCCCGGCGCAGGACCGAATTCCGACTCCGTCACTTCCGCTGACTCTCCACTGTCTCCCAGTGAGAGCGGACTCAATGACCTGGGCAGCAGCAGGGCCAGGTCAGTCCACACACACACACACACACACACACACACACGGTACAAATATTACCATGAATGTCCCGGGAATGGTTCTGGAGCGAATGTTCTGGATAAACAGTGGGCCTGTTATGAATGTTCAGGAGAATAGCAGGAATGTTATTGGGGGGAAAATGAATATCCAGGAAGTGTTCTGGAAAACATAGGCATGTCCAGGGAATGTCTCTGGAATATAAATGAGCTAAAGTACGGAGAGAAAAAAAAAAAAGGATGTCCAGAAAATATTCAACATGTTTAGTCCAAAATGTCCAGGAAACGTGTAGATATCACTATCCGTGTGTTCCGTGTTCTGTGTCGGACCCAGTGATGAGAGAATGAAGCGCATAGAGGGAAGTGCAGGAGTCGGGAGCGTGGCGTTTTCCTTTCTTTCTTCTCCTCTTCTGTCTTCTCTCTGTTTCTCCTCTCTAAGCCCCGCCCACTCCTGTCCCGATGAGCGGGAAGATTATGAGATCTGAGGGTCAGACGCAGTTACACGTTTAATTAAGTTTTAATTTCTAGCAAACTTTAAATAGACTGCATGTTTACTGTGTGTGTGTGTGTGTGTGTGTGTGTGTGTGTGTGTTTAAGGAGAGGAAGTTACCGTGGCCTGAGGCGCAGGAGGGAAGACGAGCGAACGGTAAATCACGCAAATCTCCTTTCTACCTTTCGTACCTGTTTTTATTTATTTATTTATTTATTTATTTTAATAACTTTTTTCTCCACTCTCCCTTTCCAGAGGCCCCTCCCATCAACTGAGGTCAAAACCCCGCCTCCCAAGTTTGACCTGGCGACCTCTAACTTTCCTCCTCTGCCAGGGGGCGTGGCCGGGCCGCTTCCTGGGGGCGTGGTCACGCTGACGGAGAGCGTTCTGGAGAATCGCATGGCTGATGTAGTGAAAGGCCTGAACAGAGACAAGGTGCAGAATCAGAAATGTTTAAATAATAATTATTAAATGCGCTACTGTCAGAGCTGCGTTTATAGAAAATTAATCAACACCTTCTGACCAATCAGAGTCCAGAGTTCAGCAGCGCCGTGATGTAATAAACACTGTGTTTGTGACGCATTATAACGTTATGTTAATTGTGTGTGTTGCAGTTGGACAGCAGTAAACAGGAAGTGATTAAAGATTCCCGAGTTGCTCAGGAGGAAGTGCCATCTCCTGTTCCTGCCACGCCCACATCCGCACCTGCACCACAGGACACGCCCACCTCCAGGTGTGTCTCTGTGTGTGTGTCTCTGTGTGTGTGTCTCTGTGTGTGTGTCTCTGTGTGTGTGTGTCTGTGTGTGTGTGTCTGTGTGTGTGTGTGTGTGTTCAGAACCACTTTAATCTACACAGTCTTAGAACAGGAAGTATGCAAGCAGACAAAAACGCATTTCTGTGGTGTGGAAGTGTGACATCGTGTAGTGATGTCATCAGTATGTTAAATGAAGAAAGCTGATTGGTTCTCTCGCTGTGTTCAGTGTTGCACCTCAGGTGAAGAACCCGGACGAGTGTCGGACCCTGACAGACGCCGCACCGGCCCTCAGTCCTGCTCCAATCAACACTGCTGCTGCTCAGCCTGACTCCGCCCCCAAAACCACAGACTCCGCCCCCTCCAGCACACCTGTACAGGTACGATCGGTCTATGCTTAAGGAGCATTGTTCAGGCTACAGTATTTTTGTTTTCTCTCATAACCAGTTGAACAGTAGATGAAATTCTAATCGGTGATTGGCAGATCAGAATAATGGGGGCGGGGCTTATTTTCATGCATTAACTTTAGCCTTATGTTTCTGCCTTCGACTCCAGGAGCCTCGGAAGCTGAGCTACGCCGAGGTGTGTCAGAAACCCCGAAAAGACCCGCCCCCTGCACCCTGTCCGAGCCCCACCCCCGAGCCCGACCCCGCCCAGTCTCCGCCCACAGTCAGCCAGCCGCTCCGCGAGCTCAGAGTGAACAAAGCGGATCCGGAGACGAGCCGTCCTGCCGAGAAGGCGTGTGAAGGAAGACCTCCACGGGAGCCGTACCGACGCGGCAGCGCCGGCAAGGGGGCGGGGTTTAAACTCCGAGAACAGCAGAGACGGCCCCCTCAGGGAAGACGCTCCTCCCCTCACACGGGATACAGCAACAGACGCAGCGGGAAGGAACAGAACATCCCCCCGAGATCGCCAAAGTGACGGCGTGCGGGACGTTTGCGCGCTTTACGCCAACA
>CM075004.1:429264-439810 GCA_037576675.1 Pangasius sanitwongsei | reverse complement strand
CCAAACCAGGCGGTGATGCAGCTGCACAGGATGCTCTCGATAGTCCCTCTGTAGAACATGGTGAGGATGGAGGGTGGCAGATGTGCTTTCCTCAGCCTTCGCAGAAAGTAATTACGCTGCTGGACTTTCTTGGTTATGGAGCTGGTGTTGAGGGACCAGGTGAGGTTCTCCACCAGGTGAACACCAAGGAATTTGGTGCTCGAGCTACTGATGTTCAGTGGAGAGTGGTCGCTCTGTGCTCTCCTATTATACAAAAATTCCTGACTTACTGTCTCTGAGTAAAGAACAGTGCTGCAAAGTGAAAAACACTGACTCTGTTGAGTTCCATCGAATGTTTATTTATTACAATATATCTTCAGGACCATTTCATTTAGTTCATATACAGACAGCGATGCTGCGACACTTATTTTATTATTTTATATACTCACTGATATTTACAGCTCTGTAAAGAGTTCGGCTGATGAGCGACACTTTCACACGTTCAGTTAGTGATACACACAGAGGATACGCTCTTCATTCATATTCATAAAGCACAACACACACACACACACACACACGGCTGGATATGAGGGCGGGGCGGAATGGGGCGGGGCCTCACAGACTGAAGACCTAATAAATATTGAGCATGAGGAGTGTGTGTGTGTGTGTGTGTGTGTGTGTGATTGACAAGAACTTTCCACCGCTGCAGAAAGAAGTAAAGTAGTTCCTGGAAGTTTTGTGGTATCCTACGCCAGAACAAAAGTAGTTCTGTCTCTGAAAGAAGCGATTCGACACATTTACAGCTTCGTTTATATACAAAAATACTTTAACTCAAGACTTCGTCAAAGTGTGATGACGAGATGCCCCTTACACTTCCACTGTGAGAGAGGCTGCATTCTCGTCTGTACTGTAATCACACACACATACACATTTAAAGCGTGTCGCTATGACAAACTGCTGAAACAAAGCGCTTAAGTGAACAAAAACAAAGAGTTAAATAGTGATTAGCGCTAGTTTTAATGATTAGCATGTTTTTTTCCTAATATTTGCTGTATGATAATCTTTTCACGATATGCATACGAGTATAAAACCAGCTGTGAGAAATTAAAACCATTGGTGCGTGTGTATATATATATATATATATATATATATAACTCTGTGTGTGTGTGTGTGTGTGTGTGTGTGTCCTGAGATCCTAAAATGATCTTAAAACCTGTACATCACACAAATGATGCGAGAGTTGTTATACTGGCTAAATGAACAAAGCAGATCGTTTTGTTAAAAATAACGTGATCACGTGATTGACTGTGGTTTATGCTAACGCATCGTATACACTGACCGATATTAACACGCGTATATAAAATTACGCTGCTCTTCCTCCGAGGAAGGATTTCCACTTTCGCTAGTCAGAGTTTTTAGGACAAAAGGAAGGAAGTGTAGAGAGAAAAGAGGCGGAGTCTAGCACGTTAATGCGTCTAAACCTACGTTCACACTAGCGAGCGACAAAGCAACAGGTTCGTTTTCTGCGTACGGAGATTTCAGCATCATTTCTATGCAAATTAGGAATGATGCTGTAAAACAACATGATTCATCGGACCAATCCCGTGGCAAATTAAGCTCCTACCTGCAATTATTTCTCGCAAAAATGGAAGAAAATCGTATAACCGTGGTTTCACCTTCTCCTGTCATATCCGACCTCTCGTTAACCGTCATATAGAGACGTTAGGAAGAAGAATAACGCTTGGAAGGAGGTAGCGGAGATCGTGCGTCTCTGCCGAGAGTATGCAGCTAGTACAGTTAGCTCGCTTTGCTAATCTAATCTGAGAACGAAGCTGAACGTGTAACACTTAAACCCCACAACCGTTTCGATTTTCACGCTGATCAGTGCGGTATTTAATTCGTGTCTAACTAGTTAGTTTTAAAGATGTGTGTGTGTTTGTGTATATATAAATATATATATATATAGCTACTACTGTTTCTCTTCGGAAGGCAGGATAGGCCACGCCCACAAGTGACACGGGCGACTTGTCACCTGCTAGTGTGAACTCGTCTGAATGAATCATGCAGTCACAAACACCAAAGAAATAAATCAGAGTTATTAAAAATGTAATATGAGAAAGTACAGGATATGAGCTGTGTGTGTGTGTGTGTGTGTGTGTGTGTGTGTATATATGTGTGTGTTTTTCCTGCAGTGTGTCCGAGTCTGTATAGTCAGCCAGCGACATCACGTGACACGTCACACACTTAAAGGTCCGGAAAAAAACGGGGAGAGTGAAAAGCAGGGAGTGGTTTCAACAGTTCAGCAACAATGCGCTCCCGTGACACGCCCACCTCCTCGAGCCACGCCCACCTCCTCGAGCCACGCCCACTTCCCATTGGCTGGAGTGCATGGTCATCATCTGGAGGTGGGCTGTGACTGGGTGGGCGTGTCTCCGCCCGCTCCCACGCCGCTCCACTGGCCCGACCCCATCCCCGCCAACACGGCCACGGCCTCCGCCGCTCGCACACTCAGTCCATTAACGGAGGCCGGAGCCGGAACCGAGACGGGCAGAACCAGCGCCGATACCGAGCTCTCATCCACACCTGCAGCTACACACACAAACAGAGCAAAGACATACCACAGAACTCAACCTAGATCCGGTCATGCGGTACCAAAACACAGGGGGCGGAGTCTATCTATCTAACTAACTAACTAACTAACAAACAATTTAATCAAATTAAGAATTGCAAGAATTTAATCATACTGGAATTCTAATTAGTTAATTAGATTACTTCGGTAAGACTAATTAAGAAACATTTTTTTTAATCAACTAATTAAGCATTTAATTTCATTAGATTAGTTAACATAACAAATTCAGTAATTAGTTAGATTACTTAAACAAATTAATAATCAGAATAAATAAATATATATAATAAATTAAATTAAAAAAAATTAAATTCATTAATCAGAATAATTATAATAAAATCAATTAATTAAATGCATGATGAAGGATTAATTAAAAATGTGTACATCAGGGACATGGGGGTGGAGTCTAACTAACTGCACATTTCGTTAACTAATTAATTTCATCAGGGAGTGCTAATTTGTTAATTAATTAATGAATGAATTCCAAGAATGTAATTAAAGCATTTCAAGATGAAATGAGATTAATTAGTTGATGAAATGTCGCTTGTGGTGAAAATGATTTTCTAATTTTTCTGGGTGTAGCCTGAGGTAAGACATTTCAGCCTGTAATTATGGGGCCAAGCACCTTTTGCTAATTACGTTTTATTATTATTATTATTCCAAATTAGAATCTATGGCATTCCTTAGAACGCTTTGCAGGAATTTTATGAAATTTGGCAGTCTCTGCTACAAACCAGTTTTGGTGTACGCTACTCATGTGCTCTAGAAACGTCACAGAAACGCGACTCCACTTTCGTCTGATTCTTTGGGTCATGCCGAGTTTGGAATTTCCACCATTTTGAATCAACAAAATCTGTTCTTTTTGTTTCTTGACACAAAAAAATTGTCCAATCATCACTGAATTTGGATAACAGCTTCTGAAAACCAACCGGAACAATCTTTACTCTGATTTTTGATATGAAGGACAGCTCTTCCATGTCGCACAAAAATATTTTTCAAGTTTGTCGCTCAAAGGGAATGAACTTGTCACATATGTTTAGCAAAATGTCCAGATGTTAAACAGAAATTGGGAAAAATTGAAAAGAGCTACTGAAAACAGGAAGTGAGGCTTGGAAACATGCACGGATAGTCCGGAAGTGCTTGGCCCCTAAATCGCTTTATTATTTCTAGTTGTAATTATTTATTTACACTGTAATAATATATTTATTTTAATTTAGTCTTGGCCAGTTCCCGCCCACCGGTCAGCTCTCCCTGATCATTCGACAGATTCCTCTGAAGCTGCATCGTTTCAAACTGCTGCGTCGGGGGGCGGCGTAACACACTTGGAGGAAAGCGCTATCCGCCCTCTTCCTCATACATGAGCTCAGAGAGGCATATGATTGGCTAGTGTCTCTGTGACTGACAGGTGAGCGAGAATCTGCCATCTCTCTCTCTCTCTCTCTCTCTCTCGCTCGCTCTGAGAGCATGGCCAATTTCAGACTCTCGGCTGCGGCATCGATGGGATTCGAACTCGTGATCTCTGGACAATCGAGCAAACGTTTTTCCGTTGCACCACTCGGGAGCCTGAAAGTGTAGATCTGACGACAGGTAAATAGATCACCTCTTACCCAGGTAGGCTTTTTTCTGCATGGCAGTTACGGGACAGTCTTTATGAGCCAGCAGGAGCTCCTTTAGGCGCGTCACCTCGCCTCTGAGCAGAGACACTTCATTCTATCACACACACACACACACACACACTGTTAAAGACGTTCCCCATGGGGTTATACTCTCACACTCTGCACCTGTGTGTGTGTGTGTGTGTGTTACCGTGAGTGTGACGTTGGCAGTGGCGAGTTCCTCTGCGCGCTTTTCCAGGGCGTTGACCCACACTTTCCTTTTCTGTCTGCAGCGATATGCAGCCGCTCGGTTCCGCTCCAGAAAACGGCGCCTGCGCTCATCAGGCTCGATCTCCGCCCCACGGCGCCGACGCCCACCTCTCGGAGCTGCAGGAGACACCTGGGGGGGGGGGAGAGAGGGAGAGAGAGAGGGAGAGAGGGAGAGGGAGAGAGGGAGAGAAAGAGGAAGAGAGAGGGAGAGAGGGAGAGAAAGAGGAAGAGAGAGGGAGAGGGAGGGAGAGAGAGGGAGGGAGAAAGAGGGAGAGAGAGGGACGGAGAAAGAGGAAGAGAGAGAGAGGGAGAGAGAGGGAGGGAGAGAGAGGGAGGGAGAGGGAGGGAGAGAGAGGGAGAGAGAAAGAGGAAGAGAGAGAGAGGAAGAGAGAGGGAGAGAGAGGGAGAGAGAGGGAGGGAGAGAGAGGGAGAGAGATGCATTAACACAAACTACACCACAGTGCGATGACAGAATGACCGTTTATAGCTGCTATAACGTAAGTGAGAACAGGAAATAGCTTGTTACAACGTAACAACAAAAGGATAAAAAGTATGAGGAGTCATTCTGTAATAAATTGCTGTGGTATAAGAGGAATAAAACACTTTGCTGTTGTAGGAAAATAATCAGTGTTGGTGTGGTAGCAGTAGCTCTGCTTTCTTGTTGATTATTTTATTAATACAGGTGCAGCGACAGGTGAACAGGTGTATAGGTATACAGATGTACAGGTATACAGGTATAGAGGTGTACAGGTGTACAGGTATACAGGTATAGAGGTGTACAGGTATAGAGGTGTACAGGTGTACAGGTATACAGATGTACAGGTATAGAGGTATACAGATGTACAGGTATACAGATGTACAGACGTACAGGTATAGAGGTGTACAGGTATACAGGTATAGAGGTGTACAGATATACAGGTATAGAGGTGTACAGATATACAGGTATAGAGGTGTACAGATATACAGGTATAGAGGTGTACAGGTGTACCTGTGGCTGTGCAGGTGATAGAGTCTCACTGGGTTCAGGTTTCTGGCTTGGTGTTGATCCGCTAACACTCTGTGGTGACAATGCAGCTTTCAGCCTCTAGAGGAGTGCACACACACACACACACACACACACACACACACAATACACTGCTGTTACCACACTTTATATATGCTCTATGAAGTGAGTGTGTGTGTGCGTGTGTGTGCGTGTGTGTGTGTGCGCGTGTGTGTGTGCGTGTGTGTGCGTGCGTGTGTGTTTCTCACCATCTTGGCATCAGTATGCGAGTTGTATCCAGACGGAGAGGAGGAGCCACTGCTGCTTCCACCAATCGGAGGGCCGGGAATTCCAGGAATATTGGGCACTGGATTCGATGACCTGGCCACCTACACACACACACACACACACAGACACACACACACACACAGACACAAGTTTAATCAGACTCAAAACACACATGCAGGCCAAAGAAAACCCCAGGGGTGTGTGTGTGTGTGCGCGCGCGTGTGTGTGTGTGTGTGTGCGCGTGTGTGTGCGCGTGCGTGTGTCAGACGCACTGATATGACGGATGTTTGTCCGGGACTGGGAAGCAGAGGGACGGTCTGACCGTTAGGAAGTTGCATCATCATGGGAAAGGAAGCCGAGGGAGAACTGCAGAGAGACGAAACTCGCATTAATTACCATATTTATAAATGAATAATAAATGCTAATGAGATGTTAATGAGCGTGTGGCGTACCTGAGTCTGTTGGAGGGCGGAGTCCGGGTGATGACGGACGTGGGCGACGGCTGAGTGGGGTTTATAGAGTCGTATCCTAAATGCAGGGGGAGGGACCCGGGGCGTACGATGGTGGGTGTGGGCGTGGCGCTCGCTGCTGCTGTCCTTGGAGGCACTTCCTGTTTACAAGTAAACAAAATTTACTCGATTACACAACATTTAACATCTTAAAGGAGAGTTTAGCTCTCTCTGCTGCCTACATCCACTACTGGAGAAAAAACACTAATAAAACTTGTCGTCCTTCCCAGACAGACCACGCCCACTTTCTTCAAAACGAATAAGCTGTAAAGAAAAGGGGCGGAGCCAGAGCCTGGAAGGGTAGAGGAGCTTATAATTTTATATATAATCAGAAATTTTAGATTTACTTTAAGGCATAAATATTAGGCACGACCAGTACAGTTTATAAACTTCTATATTATAAATTTCTATTCAGGCAAAATAAAATTAAATAAAATTAAAGCGGTAATAAGTAAATATTTGAAGCGGCACATTTTTGTGAAGCTGCTGTAGAACCTGAAGACATTTTTTTTTACGATATACGTTCATACACCTTGTTCTTCCTGATGGGAACAGGTTCCTTCACCAGCGTCTCCGAGTCTTTGGAGTCGGTCATGCTGGAGGCAGATGAAGGACTGTCCGGAGGAGAAGAGTCGATCTCCAGAGGTCCGTCTCTCTCCTTCATCTCGGAGGGAGGAACAGCAGAAAGCTGGACGAGAAGAAAGAATGTCATCTCTGATCCATAAAAGTGAAGATTATAATCCCAGAGTTCCGTCTGATCAAATATTCGGAGGATCAGAAACGCACTTCATCATGGAATCAAACTCAAGCTCCGCCCACAATTACTACAAATAATATTTAAAACGCATTTATTACAGTTAATAAAAATAAAAAACTTATAATGCAACTCAGAGGGCTGTACACCAAAGAAAAACAAGAATTTAAGAATAATTTTAATATTTTTTATTTTCAGTAAATTAGTTTGTCAGTAAAGCATGTTGTAAACTTTGTCTTAAACAGTAATATATAACGATTACGTTTATATTAATATAATTCATATACTTCAAAATATTTTATAACATTAATTCTTAGAAAAATAAACAATAACTAAAAATAAAGAGTGTCATAAGACAGGTGAGTGTGAAGACTTTTTTTTTAAACACAGTGCCGTGCGTAAGTTTTCACCCCCACTGAACGCTTCACTGTTTCGTAGTGTTACAACCTGGAACTGAAATTATTGTGATGTTTATCGTTTAATTTAAATATTTGAAGATGCAAATTATTTTTAAGCGACAATAATTAAATAAAACGCAGACCGTCCTGGGTCAGGACTTGTTCGTTCTGGGTCAGAACCACCTTTGGCTGTTTTTCCAGCTGTGGGTCTTCTGGGATAGGATATGTCTCTATCAGCTTTGCACATCTGGATCCAGATGTTTTTGTCCATCCTTCTTGGTAAAATTGCTCGAGCTCAGTAATGTTAGAGTTCTCGGAGTAGAACCACTCAGAATCGTTGTCCTGTTAGTAGGCGAAGCTCCGCCCCCCCCAGTCTCTGGAATAGGTTTTCGGTCTCCTGTATTTGTCTCCATCCATCCATCCATCCATCTCACCCTCAACGCCAGCTGATGCAGAGCTTCTCCACAACACGATGCTACCACCACCATGCTTCGCAGCAGGGATGATGAAGTGATACAGGTGAAAGTCCATTCCAGCTCCATGTTGTAACACTACAAATATGTGGAGAACTTCACAGAGGGGCGAATACTTACGCACAGTACCGTATCTCACCGTGCTTTTGGTTCTTCGCTCCTCCTCCTCCTGGGATTTACGGAGCTCGTGTTCGAAGGAGCCATCGAGCTCGCTGAATAAACCCACCTCCTCACAGTTCTTCAGGAAACGGGTGGGAGTCGGGGTCTGATCTGTAACACACACACACACACACACACACACACAGTAACTGATGAGCTGGACTTCCTCCTGGGCTGCTGATGGAGCTGTGTGTAGGTGTTAAATAAAGTCATGGTATATGAATAATCACACACCTGCGATAATCACCGTGTCGGTTCGAGTCTGTCCAAACTTCAGCGTCATCTCATGTTTGTGTTTATGTACCGCCAGATGATCTTCATTTGTAAACCGCTAACACACAAACAAACAAACACACAGGAAGGTGTTAAGTCACCAGAACTACTTTTTCAGCGGGAAATACCTGCTCTAGTCGTGAGGCTCAGGTGGCGTAGGAACACCACAAAACCTTCAGGAAGGTATAAAGTCACCAGAACTACTTTTTCAGCAGGAAGAAATTTTCAGAGTTTTACATATTTATATGTTTTATAGCCGTGTAATTGAAACGTTTATCTTCTCACCTGTCCACACTTTATGAAAGTTCTCACCTGTCCACAGCCGGGGGCGGAGCACACGAAAGGTCGATCGTCGCCCATTTTACGTCCGACAGCTCCCAGGTTCACTTCAGCACCACCATCCAGAAGGTGAAGAGGTTACAACGAGCCGAACACTTCAGGAGTCTCTGAGGACAGCACACACACACACACACACACACACAGGAAATATATTCTTCTTCTTATTATTATTATTATTTAACAGAAAATGAATCAGATATCTCTCTGATTCAGATTCGAACCGGATCAATCAATTTGACGGCGTGTTCACGCTGACTGATCCGGTTTTCGAATCTGAATCAGAGTCAAATTTGATTCATTTGATTCATTCAAACAGCTCTTAATACTTCCCTACAGCGGATTGTGCGAACAGCTGAAAAGATCATCACCGACACCTCAGACAACAGTCGTGCTGTCGGCACTCACGCCGTTGTGTATTTGGACTGGATGCAGTCCTGTGTTCTGTTCTGCACCACGGACTACAGAAAAGACAGTTCGGTCCAATGTACACGAGCAACGTACACACACACACCTGTCAGTCATGAAGTGTAAACTCCTACGCTAATTTAAAATATATATATATATATATATATCGTAGTCTGAGGGGTGTGTGGCTCTTTTATTCATCAGAAATACAGCGACGGAAAAATTAATCAGCGCTTTAACAACAGTAACCAGCGCTAAATAAACGATTAGATAATTATATCAATAACCAGTTTGAACACGTATATATATATAATATACACACATATACACACACACGTACATATACTATACACACATACACACACACACGTATATATTATACACACACACACACATATATAATATACACACACACACGCATATATATATTATACACACACATATACACACACGCGTATACACACACACACACATACATATATTATACACACACACATATATATTATATATATACACACACACACATATTATATACACACACACACACACATATATATTATATACACACACACACACACACACACACACTATAGCTGCAGGACATTGAAGAAAAGTGCGATAACTTATTAAACAGTGCGATGTGCGGTGTGATGATGCTCTGTGTGTGTAACATCAATTTAAATTATATTTATATATATTTATAGATTTAAAACCTGAAAACTCATCACCAACTACATGTTTCGTGTTCTTCTGAGGAAGAGAAAGCGTTCTCTGCGTCGCCATAAAACCTTTCATAACTTTCCGAAGTATTAAAATCATTAGGTTTTCGCAAGCCCTTGAGATATCGCGATATTTCGGTAATATCGATATATCGTGCAGCCCTGGCTCAAACACACACTGTAGAGCTTTATCGTCGTTCTAAACCCTGCTTTTAGTCGCGGCTAGAGGAGCGTTTCACACGTGTAATTTAGAAGCGGGGTTAGTGCCGCTTTTTACCCGAGGTTACGAAAAGTACACACGCGTCTCTCCATGCTTAAAAGGAATTCAAAAAATATTCATAGAATTTACTCGTCTGTTTTCTTTCTAGTGTTTTTGTCTTTGTTTTCTTTGTAGCGACGTTTTTCCTCACTGTTGCGAAAGCACGAGAGAAGCCGTTATTTAAACCCTTCACGCGCTGTGTTTATCCAATCACGGTTGTTGACGTCGCAAATATGCAAATAAGAGCGTTAACCCAGGGTTCAGTATTGCAAGTGTGAAAAGCCCTCAAGAGTCTTCTATTTCTCAGCAGATAAACCAGTCGACACATGAATCTGGAATGATTGACAGTTGCATAAGTGATTTGAACTCAGTAACTGACCCCATGTAAGCCCCGCCCCCTTCCCCCATCTCATGTTAGTAATGTTTCTCTCGACTCGATCTACCGTTACACACGTACAGCCACCGTTACACACGTACAGCCACCGTTACACACGTACAGCCACCGTTACACACGTACA
>CM075004.1:419804-424560 GCA_037576675.1 Pangasius sanitwongsei | reverse complement strand
TCAGAACCTACATAACACACACACAGTGACGTCAGAACCTACATAACACACACACAGTGACGTCAGAACCTACATAACACACACACACAGTGACGTCAGAACCTACATAACACACACACACACACAGTGACGTCAGAACCCACATAACACACACACAATGACGTCAGAACCTATATAACACACACACACAGTGACGTCAGAACCTATATAACACACACACAATGACGTCAGAACCTACATAACACACACACAATGACGTCAGAACCTACATAACACACACACAATGACATCAGAACCTACATAACACACACACAATGACGTCAGAACCTACATAACACACACACACAGTGACGTCAGAACCTACATAACACACACACACACACACAGCGACGTCAGAACCTACATAACATACACACACAGTGATGTCAGAACCTACATAACACACACACAGTGACATCAGAACCTACATAACACACACACAGTGACGTCAGAACCTACATAACACACACACAGTGACGTCAGAACCTACATAACACACACACACAGTGACGTCAGAACCTACATAACACACACACAGTGACGTCAGAACCTACATAACACACACACACACACAATGACGTCAGAACCTACATAACACACACACAATGACGCCAGAACCTACATAACACACACACAATGACGCCAGAACCCACATAACACACACACACACAGTGACGTCAGAACCTACATAACACACACACAATGACGCCAGAACCCACATAACACACACACACAGTAACATCAGAAGTGTTTGTTTTTTTTGCTCACTTCCGCCATAATGTCAAACCCTCTCGTGTGTGCGTGTGTGTGAGTGTGTGCGCGTGTGTGTGTGTATGCGTGTGTGTGCGCGTGTGTGTGAGTGTGTGCGTGTGTGTGTGCGCGTGTGTGCGCGTGTGTGCGCGTGTGTGCGTGCGTGTGTGCGCGTGTGTGCGTGTGTGTGCGAGTGTGTGCGAGTGTGCGAGTGTGCGAGTGTGCGAGTGTGCGAGTGTGTGAGCGTGTGTGAGCGTGTGTGAGCGTGTGTGAGTGTGTGTGAGTGTGTGTGAGTGTGTGCGTGTGTGTGCGTGTGTGTGCGTGTGTGTGAGCGTGTGTGTGTGTGTGTGTGTGAGTGTGTGTGCTGATTAATTAAACATGACTGTAGATAAAGGAAACTAGGACACTAACGTTTGTCTTTTGTGTACCAGGTTTTGTGTTTGTGTGCTTATTACTAATCCCATCCTTCCACGTGATCATTTTACACACGATTAAACTCTAACACACAAAAGGTGTGAAGCTTAAATGTGGCCTCGGGAGAATAACGTTAGAGTGAAAATGAGTTGCATGTTAATCTTTATCATTAACGTGATCTTTAACAGCGTCCGAGATTTATATTTACAGTTTAAACATCTCTCACTGGTCTGTCTCTTTGCTTTCCTACATTACCCACAATTCCCTTCTGAAAGAGGTGCAGTGGGATTTCACCCTCGCTTTTCTCTTCTCTCCCTGAAGAGAGCGATGCAGCGGCGCTTTAGTGCTTCAGTCCGTGCAGCTCACTCAAACAGATCAGCTTTCAAAGCTTCAACTTTAACGCTAATACGTCTAACGCCATCGCGCTCGCCATCTCGTGCGTCTCTGACTAGCCGAGTCGTTTAGCCGCATTGCATTCTGGGATTTGGAGTGCAGTGTTTGCTCCAGCGTCTCCTCTTTCACTTCTGCGCTAGATTTCTCATTAATGTGACGCTGGGAAATCAAAACCGAGTGAGAAAAGAAGTTTTGTTTTTAGGAGCTAACAGTCATCTTCATCTTTAAACCTGACTGTTTGAGATTATTGAAATGTTTCTTCTATTAAGCTCCATTGTAACTTCACTAACAATAACAACAACAACAATAAAAATGTTCTCCTGTGACATCAGAGCGACCTCTAACTTCTCACCAACCAACAAATTATCACCAGAATCACGAAACACATCACAGATACTTCAGTATAAACATATTTAATGTGTTTCAGGGTGGAGTTTAACGTCATCACGTGATCGTTAGTGTTGTTTTTGTGCAGTTGGATCTGAATAACGCTGAACCCGATCATTAGATAACCGAGGTGTTTGAAGCCTGAGCTCAGACCCTCGTCACGTCTCTGCCGTCTGACTGATCTCTGATCTGTGGGAAAGAGAACCCGCTGTTCCACGTGAAACCCGACACTGAGACAGCAGCGGTGTGAATGTGGGCTATCAGGAGAACACGGAGCCGCGATTTCAGTGACATTTAAACTGAGATTTTTTCAATTCTGTGCCGCTGTAAAGAAGCGACAAACTGAAGCGACTGTCTCAAGCGATTCCTCGGACTGATGTGCGTGCGGTCCGACGTTTCTTCAGTTCCCCTCACAGCTTTAGCTCCTACCTGCAGTTACGGTGGTTCCTGCTAAAGTGGAAGAAAAGCTTCTAAGCTTGGATTCATCTTATCCTGTCATTAAATGTGCATAGAGACTAAGGCTGCACAATATATCGAAATGATCGGAATATCGCAAGGGCTTGCGATAACTGAATGATTTTAATACTTCAAGAAGTTATGAAAGGTTTTAGGGCGAGAACATGAACATGAAGCAGAGAACGCTTTCTTTTCCTCAGAAGAACATGAAACGTATGCTGGTGATGAGTTTTCAGTTTTTAAATATAAATATATATATTTAAATAAATTTAATTTAAACTGATTTTACACCCTTAGAGCATTATCGTACCGAATATCGCATTGTTTAAGAAGTTATCGCATTTTTTCTTCAGTATCCTGCAGCTCTAATAGAGACATTATGAGGAAGAATAAAGCTTGGAAGGAAGTAGCAGAGATGATACTCTTGGAAACTAAACAGCAGGTTCCTCGGGGAGCTTTTGCATAAATAAGGGCTTTTTTTTTCAGGAATTCTCTCTAAATGAAAACTCCAAAGAACGCTTTAGGGCTCTAAATATAACTGGTTTATGATAAAGCCTGAATGATATAAACATTTTGTAGCTAAACTAGTTCAAAGGAGGTAAAAACTTATAATATGTAAGTGATAAAACAGTGTGTGTGTGTGTGTGTGTGTGTGTTACAGTAAAATACTGAGTGACAGCGTGGTGTGATGAATCAACTTCCACCCTGAAGTTGATTATTTTCCTATAACAGCACATCCTCAGGTGTTTTATTCCTCTTACACCACAGCAACTTACCAACAATTACAGTCTTTTATTCATTAAAGAACAAGTCATACTTTTTATCCATTTATTGTTGCATTTAGTGATGCATAATGTCAGTGAAGAGTTAGTTCCTGTTCTCACTTACGTTATAGCAGCTATAAACAGTTGTTCCCTCACCAGCTTCTCTTTTTTTTCCCGAAAAAAGCATGTTATATTTTAACGTATCTAGCATGATGAGTCATGTGACATTTGTAACTCAGCTCTACTAATGTTCCCAGGAAGTAAAAGAACCAATGAACTGGTGATGGCCACACCCACATACCATTTTGAGCAAACCCCATTAGCAGATATGCTAATGCTAATGCCTCCTGTAATGCCTCCATGGCCTAGGCAATATGTGTACATGTGTCGTGTGGGCGTGGCTTTGGAGAGAACACTTCCTTCAGGACCATATATCTGGTCATGTAGTGGGTGTGTCTTCAAGACTGCAAATAGGAATGTTTGAGTATATAGGAATGTTTGAGTATATAGGAATGTTTGAGTATATATATGGAAGTGTGGCAGTGTCATCAGGTCCATATATGGAAATGAGGGGTCCATATAAGTCCATATATGGAAATGAGAACGGTTCTGAGCTTTAAGTGTGAATGTGGGCGTGGCTTTGAGTTGTATTAAGTCCATATATGGAAATGAGAATGGCTCTAAGACTTTAGGATTTCATGTGGGAATTTGGGTGTGTCTTTGAGCCCATATATAGAAATTAATATATGGAAATTATAATAATTCTTAGTTAGCGTATAGATGTGTGGCCGTGGTACTACTTCCATATATGGAGAGGAGTGCAGCTCTGAATGGGTGTGTTTCTGAGTCCATATATTGAAATGATAATAGTGCTTAAATGGCCAGTGCTTTGAGAGAGAGAGAGCGAGAGAGAGAGAGAGAGATCTTAACCTCCTGGCAGAGGAACACACACACACTGCAGTCTCACAGTTGCCATGGTTACAGTGGGAAGAAGTGCTGGGAAGAAGTGTTGAAGGCGGTGAGTTTGTTTGGGTTTGTGTCTGTGGAGGTTAGTTAGAGCTGAGCACATAAACACTGGCTACATCACACACACACACACACACACACACACACAGAGCTTCTTGCACTCACTGTGTCGAATGACAGGCGGTTGAACACTGGAGAAAATGACATCATCCACAGGGAGAGAAAGTGTGTGTGTGTGTGTGTGTGTGTGTTTCCTCTGAGAAACCACGAAGAGAGAATTCTCTCAGGGATAGAGGCTGCTTCAAAACAACTGACCTCAAAAACACAGTGTTTAATCCATTTTCCATTTAAAGCCGGGACTTTCTCAGTGCTTCTGTATAAAATGGATTTGGGGGCGGAGCTACACATGAGCTCAGACTGTGATGTCACTGAACGATTGACTCAGTGGCTTTAAACTGATCACGTCTGATATGCAAATGATTAAAGGAGGATGACGTGATACCTGGAAACTTTTAGCTGCAGTTTATACGCAATTAGAAACAGCTATGCATGTTAGCTAATGTTAATGATATTAGGCTAGCAGGACT
>CM075004.1:412304-414804 GCA_037576675.1 Pangasius sanitwongsei | reverse complement strand
CTGTAGAAACATTTTAAAGAGCAGTGTGGGATTTTTCAAAAAGAGTGTGTGATTATAGTTGTGCACTGCAAAAGTGACATCTTAGCAAGTGAAGATGTCTTAAAGATGTCCAAAAACCCACCACAATGTCTAGAGTTCCAAGTATATTTGTATTTGTCTCTTATTTTAAGGGTTAATAGGATCTCTGTGGATAATTGACTTTTTCTTGTCAGTTCTCTACAGGGGGCATTCACCAACTGACGATTCACAGAGAAACTCAACAAATATATAGATGTATAAATAAAAAATCATGGCATTACTTGCTCATATTAGTAACAAAACATATAATGTCCTGCACATGTCTCTGCTTGCACTTTTATACCTTTTTCCTTTTAATGAATTTTGAACAACCACACTTACACGCCCTGCACGCTCAGGTTGGCCGTCCTCGCGCTCTCTATTAAACATGGACTATTTTAAAGATGTGAATAATTAGCATAAAGTCAATATAAAATGATAAATGGAGAATAATAGAGGGCCTAAAACAGGGTCTTGTGGGACATCATAATGCAGTTATTAGGCCCTGATGTTTTAGAATTTCAGTTAACCATAACAAACTGGTTACAGTATAAAACCAGGCAAGAACTTGTCTAAACCAAACATATATCACGAATGTGTGAAATCTCAATGTTATGAGTGAGATAAATGAGGTCCCTGGTCTTTAGACACCTGAACGGAGATGTTCTGAACTCATCTGGAGCAGGTCTGCAACTGTGAGGAACATGTGTGTGCTCTGGTCATGCCCTGCTTGGCTGGGTCAGGATTGTGTTTGTGTGTTTGTGTACATGTGCTCATCTGTCTCACCCCCTCACCTGCCTGGTCCTGGTCCTGGTCTAGGTGTTCCTGTGTCCAGTCGTGTGTCCACTAAGATCCAGCAACTTCTCAACACGCTGAAACGACCCAAACGACCTCCACTCAGCGAGTTTTTCATGGACGACCAAGAGGAGATTGTGGAAGGTGTGTGGCTTCATGTACACAGCACTGCAGTACCAGGCTGCCTCCTAATTCTCTTACTGAGACACAGTAAACTTAGTGTCACACACACACACACAGGTAAATATACAACGCACAGATGCTTTGTGTCATTTTTTACAAACATGTTTGTCTGTTTGAATACTTCTGTTACAGTCCCTCGGCCGGACCCTAACACCCCGAGGCCGGAGGGCCGTCAGATAATCCCAGTGAAGGGTGAGCCGCTGGGCGTGGTCAGTAACTGGCCCCCTGCCCTGCAGGCTGCTCTGGCCCGATGGGGTGCCACTCAGGGCAAAAGCCCCGCCCTCACAACCCTGGACATTACAGGAAAACCACTCTACACTCTCACATATGGTAAAAGGAAATAATTTAATTATGAATAAATCTGCAAATAATAGAATTACAGCTGCAGTCAGTGATTTTCTTTCAAGTCAGGACAGTGTGTAATGTTTGGTGAAGTTTCTTCTCACATTCCTGCACCTTCAATAAGATATTTGCTCAGAGGAGGAAACTCATAGAGGAGAAATTTGAAATTTTTAAATTTATATCTGGAGTTCTTTAAAGCTAAACTGAATTGAACATAAAATCTGCTTGTCCCGGCTACAGATATTTCAACCCGTGGTAAGGTGCTTGGTCACACAGTAAGTGATTATTTGGTGTGTGTTTTCAAGGGAAACTGTGGAGTCGTAGTGTTAAACTGGCCTACACCCTTCTGAACAAACTGGGAACCAAGAACGAGCAGGTGCTCAAGCCTGGAGACCGGGTGAGCGAAAGGACGGGATTCTTTTTATGTCAGACAGACTGGAGAATCAACTTAGAAATCTCTGAACAGCTAGAAATGTATAGATTAAAGTTCTCTGTCATCATGATGGATTTTAAAGGTTATTTTTGAGATTAACATATTTGCAAAAGGTAGAGTCAAGTTGTGTTATAATATGATGTGGTATAATAAAACTATAATGAAGTTTTTTTTTTACTTTAATCCCTGGAAATGTGTGTAAATGTGAATGTTGAGCTGCTGATGGAGACTGGCTGTTACCCCCAGGTGGCACTTGTGTACCCGAACAGTGACCCCGGCATGTTTTGGGTGGCATTTTATGGCTGTTTGCTTGCAGAGGTCATTCCTGTGCCAATAGAGGTGCCGCTGTCCCGCAAGGTAACTACAGCATTACTTACATGGCCTTACTGCCCACCCTACAGCCCACCCTACAGTCTACACTACAGTCTACACTACAGCCCACCCTACAGTCTACACTACAGCCCACCCTACAGCCCACCCTACAGCCCACCCTACAGTCTACACTACAGCCCACCCTACAGCCCACCCTACAGTCTACACTACAGCCCACCCTACAGTCTACACTACAGCCCACCCTACAGTCTACACTACAGCCCACCCTACAGCCCACCCTACAGTCTACACTACAGCCCACCCTACAGTCTACACTACAGCCCACCCTACAGTCTACACTACAGCCCACCCTACAGC
>CM075004.1:397339-409839 GCA_037576675.1 Pangasius sanitwongsei | reverse complement strand
AACCAAAAAATGGCATTACAACAGTTACAGCTCCACGAGAGGCTTTAATACAATTATTACTCTCTCTTTCTCTCACTCTCTCTCTCTCTCTCTTTATCCTTTATCTCATTGTTTCTCTCTTTCTGTCTCTTTGATTCTCTCTCGCTTTTTGTCTCTCTCCTCTCTTTGTTTCTCTCTCTCTCTCCCTTTGTCTCTTTGTTTTGCTCTCTCTCTCTCTCTCTCAGGGTCTGTGTCTTCATGCGATGCGTTCCTGAACGTGTTCCAGACTCATGGCTTGAAGCCGGAGGTGATTTGTCCGTGTGCCACGTCCCCTGAGGCCATGACCGTGGCCATACGCAGGTGTGTGCTGAGAAACCACACCCTCTCCTCCGGAACACCACTCCACGCTCCTCTAAGGGGGAAGGTGTTTTCACTTTGATGTTGTTGAACCAAGTCATGTACCTTCCTGTTTTATGTTTCGAAAATGAAGAGGAAAATGATTCTGGAGAGACATCTAGATATCTTGAATCCAAAAGGCTTGATGAAGGTGCAAGTAACAAATAAAATCAGTTTGACTGAAAGTCTTCACTGCTGATTTGGCTAATTATATAAATAGATACATTAATAAATAGACTTTAATGGATGTGCTTGCAACATCTTGCAAAAATTGCGCACGCAGCAGAAATGATGCATTAAAGTGTAATTGGCACTGCTACAGCCGTCCCTGGCCGAGTGTCGAAGAGAACGTGATTGGCTCTGCTCTCCGGGAGGGAGGGGCATTACGCTCTCTTCCCTGTCAATCACAGTGATAACTAGCCAATCAGAGCATCTGAGACCTCATGAATGAGGAAGAGGGCAGTTGGCGCTTTGTGAAAAGATGTGGTGGCTTCACGTGCCTCGGAGGAAGCACATGTTCTCTGATTGGTCAGCGAGTGCTGGCAGAAGCAAAATCATAAAATGTGAAGACAAACCTGCAATGACACGAACCTAAAACATGCGCGTTACTGATGTTATGATGTAAACTCCTCTGTGTATGCAGACCTGGAGTTCCCGGTGCCCCGCTCCCCGCACGGGCCGTGCTCTCCATGACGGGTCTGAGTCACGGCGTCATCAGGGTCAACACAGAGGACAAGAACTCCGCCCTCACCGTGCAGGACGTGGGTCATGTGATGCCTGGAGGTGAGTGATTCTCACTGTCTACACATGACCATGTGGCCTTTTCTGTGATGCAGAACACACTGAATTTTTCAAAAGAGATTGTTGTCCCCATTTCTGAAACAAACTTTTGCACGGTGCTGTGTTTCAGCATTGATGTGTATCGTGAAGCCAGACGGGCCGCCGATGCTCTGTAAGACGGATGAGATTGGAGAGATTGTGGTAAACTCTCGTGCTGGAGGAACCATGTACTATGGCCTGCTGGGAGTCACCAAGAACACGTTTGAGGTCTGGTTAGAGCCACACACACACACACACACACACATCACAAAACTGAATTCATTAAATTTCCTTGAAACCTGCAGGTGATCCCTGTGAATGCAAGTGGAGCTCCTATCGGGGAAATCCCGTTCGTACGCTCAGGACTGCTCGGATTTGTCGGACCGGTAAGAAAAAAATCGCTAAATTCACATCTTTCTATTAAAAAAACACAGAGACTTGTTTTTTTCAGGGGGCGGAGCTATATACAACCTCAATTTATAATCTCACTAAGTTACAGGTTTAAAAACCATTAAAAGAGGACAAAACATAATTTTTTACACTTAACAAACACAATGGTGGTTGTCATGGTAACATTAAGATGCACTTTGGCATCTGTTAAATCATTTTTTTAATTTATACGTCCTGTTTTTTTGAATGAAGATATTAGTAATTTAATTACACAATCATGATGTTTATGGTTGAAAATGGTAAGTACCGAGCTACTTCATAGTTCTTCGTTGTTTGTAAAAACGTCTCCTCGTGTGTTTCAGGGCAGTCTGATATTCGTAGTGGGGAAGAACGAGGGCTTGTTGATGGTCAGTGGGCGTCGCCACAATGCTGACGACCTCGTGGCTACAGCTCTCGCCGTGGAGCCGGTCAAGACCGTGTACAGGGGCCGGTGTGTGCTTTATACTGACACCCAGTGGCCAATGCAGTGAAATTCAGAAATTAAACTTTGAAGCCCCGCCCACACATTTACGAATATTTTTGAAAATGTATGAAATGAAAATGAAGGTTTTTTTTACCCCGCTTTACAAGAAAAATTCCCATCTACATGGACAGTGTTTTTTTTTTGTTTGTTTGTTTGTTTTAAATATCTCTGTCTACACAATAACGCAAAAAAGATTTTATATCACTCGCACGATCACACCAGTCCAGTAGGTGGTGATTTTTATAAAAACACATTTTTGGGAAATCTGTGTTTTCAAAAATATCCATATACATGTGGGTGGGACCTTCATTTCTTCAGGTTTGTGTCATATCCTGAAATAGATGTGTGTGTGTGTGTGTTGCAGGATCGCAGTGTTCTCAGTGACGGTGTTCTACGATGAGCGGATTGTGATCGTAGCGGAACAGAGGCCTGATGCGAGTGAAGAGGACAGTTTTCAGTGGATGAGCAGAGTGCTGCAGGTGAAACTCCTCTCACTCTCTGTTAATCATCTTTAATCCCACCTCCTCGTTTACTTTAATCCCGCCTCCTCGTTTACTTTAATCCCACCTCCTCGTTTACTTTAATCCCACCTCCTCGTTTACTTTAATCCCACCTCCTCGTTTACTTTAATCCCGCCTCCTTGTTTACTTTAATACCACCTCCTCGTTTACTTTAATCCCACCTCCTCGTTTACTTTAATCCCACCTCCTCGTTTACTTTAATCCCACCTCCTCATGCACTTTAATCCCGCCTCCTCGTTTACTTTAATCCCACCTCCTCGTTTACTTTAATCCCACCCCCTCATGTACTTTAATCCCACCTCCTGGTTATATTTAATCCCGCCTCCTCGTTTACTTTAATCCCACCCCCTCATGCACTTTAATCCCGCCTCCTGGTTTTATTTAATCCCACCTCCTCATCAGTTTCCTTCCTCACTTCTTAAGGAAAGATAATTCTACTCCTTTTTTTTAAAATGTTTTTTTAAGCAAGGCATATAAATTGACGTTCTTCCAAGGATTTATGCATATTATACCCATTTTTTTTTAAATTAAGATGATTAATTTTGTATTTGTGGTTTTTATTATTGTGTCTTGTTTGGGAAGGGGGAAGAGGTAGTACATTTATAGTGTAGTCTATAACGTCACACAGAAAAATAAAAAAGACTTTGGATCTGATGTATCCATGATCCAAAATCCTCTTCTCTCCTCATTCCTTGATTCCTCTAAGCGCTTTTTGTAAAGAATTGGGACGTCCTTATAGATGGCGGGTGTCAGTCAATTTCCGGGTCACGGGCTGAAAGGGATCAGGGGTTCGAGGAGGCATCAAAGTGGACATAGTGTGATAAAGCTGACCGGTCTCTGGCGCCCTCTGGTGGCTGCAGTATAATTCAGACTACTGGCCACAGCATTCCCCGTCAGTGTGACACTTGAAACAGGAAGTAACACAACAGGAAACAACACATTCAGCACACTTGACACTACTGTACAGCAAAAAAAACAGCTTTCACACTCAACCAAGCACAGCAAACTCAGTGTCTGGGAAAAAAATGTCCTCAATAACTGCTTAGACCCTCATTTTACACCTGGTTGTTTTATTTTCTGTGCTTCAGGCCATAGACAGCATCCATCAGGTGGGTCTGTACTGCCTGGCTCTGGTTCCTGCTAACACGCTGCCCAAAACTCCTCTGGGTGGGATTCACATCTCAGAAACTAAGCAGCTCTTCCTGGAGGGGGCGCTGCATCCCTGTAACATCCTCATGTGCCCTCACACGTGTGTGACCAACATGCCCAAACCTCGCCAGAAACAACCAGGTCAGTGTGTCTGTGTGTGTTTGTGTGTGGAAATAAACATGGATGCATTATGCGAAATTTTACACACCATTACGCTGAGATTTTTTTTTTAAACGGATGAGTAAAAGGTACATTTTCAGAAATGTCAGGAATTTCGCAGAAGTTCCTTCTTTATGTTTGGTGTGTGCAGTGGGCGTAGGTCCTGCCTCCATCCTGGTTGGGAACCTGGTTGCTGGAAAGAGAATCGCTCAGGCAGCAGGAAGAGATCTGGGAATGATCGAGGACCAAGATCTGGTCAGAAAGGTACGACGAGAACACACACTCCATCGCCGTAACCTATTAAAGATGTACACCACTCTGCTGTTTATCACTCTAATGTGTCTCTATACTGTGTGTGTGTGTGATTACAACATGGAGGAGAATTTCCCTGCATTGAGAAAAGAGCAGAAAGACGCTCGGAATGGAAGTGTAAGGGCAGCTGTTTTGTGGTTAATTATTTAAATTATTTTTGTTTAAATCGTTTGTTTAACTCTTTGTGTGAATTGTTTTTATTATTATATCGTCAAATCACCCAGCTGTAACACACACCACCAGAGCTTCACAACTACCACAGATTCCTCCCTCTGATAACGTAGTTTCATCTCAGAAACGAGCGATTCGACAGCTTTACAGATTTACAGCTTCATTTATACACAAACCCCTTGTGTTTAAACACCAGAAACGTTCAACATCTGCCGCTTACACTTCCACTCTGACCGAGATCCTGTTCTCTTCAGGGAAATGAGTTTAAATTCTTGTGCGTGTTGTAATCTCACACACACACACACACACACACACACACAGTGGAGAGAGATTAGCGTGAACAGCGCGGGAGTACACCTTTAATGAGCACTTATGTAATGTCAATGATTTGTGTGTTGTGTTTTAATGCCTTCCTGTGGATGTAGCTGTGCATGTGGCCCACTATGATGGTAAGAAACATTTACTGTTTCCTTTAGTGTGTGTGTGAGTGTGTGTGTGAGTGAGTGTGTGTGAGTGTGTGAGTGAGTGTGTATGAGTGTGTGTGAGTGAGTGTGTGAGTGTGAGTGTGTGAGTGTGAGTGAGTGAGTGAGTGTGTGTGTGTGTGTGAGTGTGTGAGTGAGTGAGTGTGAGTGAGTGTGTGAGTGTGTGTGTGAGTGAGTGTGAGTGAGTGTGAGTGAGTGTGTGAGTGTGTGTGAGTGAGTGTGAGTGAGTGTGTGAGTGTGTGTGTGTGAGTGTGTGAGTGAGTGTGTGAGTGTGTGTGTGTGTGAGTGAGTGTATGTGTGTGAGTGAGTGTGTGTGTGCGTGTTCGCGTGCAGAAAGCTGGAGTGTGCGCTCGCGCGCGCAGAAAGCCGGAGTGTGCGCTCGCGCAAGCGTGTTCGCGCGCAGAAAGCAGGAGTGTGCGCGTGTTCGCGCGCGCAGAAAGCCGGAGTGTGCGCTCGCGCAAGCGCGCGCGTGTGTGTGTGTGTGATGGTCGGTGTGTGTGATGGTGTGTGTGATGATGGTCTGTGGGTGGTGATGGTGTGTGTGGGTGGTGATGGTGTGTGTGTGTGATGATGGGGTGTGTGTGTGTGATGGTGTGTGTGATGATGGTCTGTGTGTGTGATGATGATGGGGTGTGTGATGATGATGGGGTGTGTGATGATGATGGGGTGTGTGTGATGATGGTCTGTGTGTGTGATGATGATGGGGTGTGTGTGATAATGGTCTGTGTGATGGTGTGTGTGATGATGATGGTCTGTGTGTGTCTGTGTGTGTGAGTGTGTGTGATGATGATGGTCTGTGTGTGTTTGTGTGATGATGATGTGTGTGTGTGATGATGATGGTCTGTGTGTGTGTGTGTGTGATGATGATGGTCTGTGTGTGTGTGTGTGTGTGTGGTGATGGTCTGTGTGTGTGTGATTGTGTGTGTGATGATGGTCTGTGTGTGTGTGTGTGATGGTGTGTGTGTGTGTGTGTGTGATGATGATGATGATGATGGTCTGTGTGTGTTTGCGTGATGATGATGTGTGTGTGTGTGTGTGTGATGATGGTCTGTGTGTGTGTGATGATGATGGTCTGTGTGTGTTTGTGTGATGATGATGGTGTGTGTGTGTGTGTGTTTGTGATGATGATGATGATGGTCTGTGTGTGTGTGATGATGATGGTCTGTGTGTTTGTGTGATGATGATGGTGTGTGTGTGTGTGTGTGTGTGTGTGTGTGTGATGATGATGATGGTCTGTGTGTGTGATTGTGTGTGTGATGATGGTCTGTGTGTGTGTGTGTGTGTGTGATGATGGTCTGTTTGTGTGTGTGTGATTGTGTGTGTGTGATGATGATGGTGTGTGTGTGTGATGATGATGGTGTGTGTGTGTGTGTGTGTGTGTGATGATGGTCTGTGTGTGTGTGTGTGATGATGATGGTCTGTGTGTGTGTGTGTGATGGTCTGTGTGTGTGTGATGATGGGGTGTGTGTGGTGATGGTCTGTGTGTGTGTGTGGTGATGGTCTGTGTGTGTGTGTGATGATGGTCTGTGTGTGTGATGATGGTCTGTGTGTGTGATGATGGGGTGTGTGTGTGTGTGTGTGTGATGGTCTGTGTGTGTGTGTGTGAGTGTGGTGATGGTCTGTGTGTGTGTGTGTGTGTGTGTGTGTGTGATGATGGTCTGTGTGTGTGTGTTTGTGTGATGATGATGATGTGTGTGTGTGTGTGATGATGATGGTCTGTGTGTGTGTGATGATGATGGTCTGTGTGTGTGTGTGTGTGTGTGTGTGTGTGTGTGTGCGTGCAGAAAGCCAGAGTGTAAAGAATCAAAATAAAAAAAAACAAAAAACAAAGTTAAATAAAAAGTAAAATGAACAGAATAGAAAACAGAATGTAAATGAAATTATAATTAATATAAAAAAAATAATTAAAAGAAAAAAAGGTAAAAGAAAAATGTTTAAATGTTTAAAAATGTTTACACGGAAAAAGAAACTAATGAGCAAAAAATAATTATAATTATTAAAAAAAATAAAGTAGGAAAGGAGCTGAACCAAAGTAAGCAAAAGGAAAGAAAAATGTTCAATATTATATAAATATATATATAAAATTCTAATGTATAAAGAAATAAAGAAACTAATGATTGTAAAGAAACAAAATCTAGAGGAAAAAATGGATTAAATGAAAACGTGAAAAAAGAAAAGCTGTGTGTGATGAGTGTGTGAACCACGTGTGAGGAAAAATCAATGCACAATAAACACACCGGCCTCAGCAGAGGAAAGGGGAGGAGCCAAAAATCATCATAAATATGAAAAAACACACACACACACACACACACACACAGAAGCTGTAGTTAAACATTGTGCTGTGGTTAAATTCCACGCGACAGAACAGACATGGATTAGAACAGGAGGAAGAGAAACGTTAAAGTGTGTGTGTGTGTGTGTGTGTGTGTGTGTTGGGGGATGAGTTAGTGTAATGTTACACATGCATGAGGCGAGCTGAACTGAGCACTACACACCTCACTGGATAGATCGTGTGTGTGTGTGTGTGAGATGAGGGAAAGAGGTGAAAACAAAACAGACTGCAGGCAAAGTGAATAAAGGAACAGAAGCAGCGTGTGTGTGTGTGTGTGTGTGTGTGTGTGTGTGTGCCGCAGTCTTACCTTTAGATACACACGAGTGTATGATTATCATCTAAAGGAGAAACACAACAGAAGAGCAAAAAAATGGAAGAAAAATAAAAACAAAAGGAAAAACAAAAAGCAGAATAATGATCATTCGGGGTTTAGAGATGTTCAGGATGAGAAGATCTCCAGCTCTGGACCTGGTGAGGAACGGAGCTGGGAGTGTATGATACACTCGGTGTGTGAGGAGCTCATCTCCTCCTGTGTGAGGATTAAATACTGAAATCACACACATCAGTACTCAGACCTCAGACGTAACTACTGACTTAAACACTATTCAGAAGTTACATGAGAGTTACACATGTGGGGGCGGAGCTTGTCTAAAAGAGAGGCGTGTCTCGGTGGGACTCGTCATTCAGTTGCGTGAGAGGAACTGTCGGAGCACGATGTAAAAATATATATATATATAAACTAAAAGAACAGGAAGCGCTGGATCAAGTGCTATTCTATGAGCTGCTGAATAATGAGTGTGGAAGCCATTTTGTTTAATGAAAGCAGTGATAACTGTAAGTAGCAGTGCTCACAGCGCTATAGTGCTGATATACCAGACGTGCTGCATCACAGAGCGGCGTAACGCACTCAGAGGAAAGCGCTATCCGCCCTCTTCCACATACATGAGCTCACAGATGCTGTGATTGACAGGGGAGAGACAGAGTATGCCCCGCCCACCCAGAGAGCACGGACAATTTTACTCTGTCATACTAATAAATCATCGTCATACTAATAAATCATCACCACTCTGATGTATCATCCCAGCCCTGATCTACACCGATCAGATCCAAAGTATGAGATCTTCACTGACTGAACAAACAAACAGTACAACAGCGTGCGCACGCACACACACACACACACACACACACACGCATGCAGTTGATGAGCTACATTTGAAACTTTACTCGTCCTCATCTTTGGGGCTTAGGAAAATGGAGCATCCTGGAATTTCAGCTCCTAATTTATACTGATTATATATATATATATAAATAAAAGTTATTATATATATATAAATATATTAGCATACAGTGCCATGTATGGTATATTTTCTGAGGACTGAGTAATACATTTCCAAATGCCAGTTATCTGCAGTGTTGCTTGTTTTCAGTCAAAAATGAAAAATGTCGCTGACAAAGAATTAGCAACCAACTAGCATGCTAACTGACCTCATGCTAATTGGTGGCTACTACATTTATATTCCTTGTTAGCTACATTAGCATTTTTGATACGGCTGTTCTGTGATATCACTTCCTGCTTCTGAGCGAAAGGGGAAAATGAGATGAAAAAAAAATGTATTTAATATTTAAATGATATAAACTGAAATGAGTGTTTGAGCTGGAGATGGTTAGATGTGTGTGTGTGTGTGTGTGGGGAAGTGATTAATATTTTAATTTTAAAAAGAAGCACAGTGAGACGGGTGTGGTGACCAAATGAACTGTGATTGGTTGAGAGTGAAGGCACGGCTCACCTGATTCGCTGGGAGGGTGGTGGAAGGGGGCGGGGCTAAACACACGCGCCGCGTAGTCCTCAAATGTGCTCAACTCCACGTGGTGCTGCACGATCGACTCCAGATACCGCGCTCGCTCCTCATAACTGATCACACAGGTCAAAGGTCAACACGGCAGAGTGACACACACACACACAAATAATAATAAAATAATAATAATAAGCTTAATCAGCATGACTTTGATGGAATAATTTCAGTTAGAGGTTGATGTAACAGCGATTATTCTCGTTACAGTAGAACATGGACCGTGTGTGTGTGTGTGTGCGTGCGTGTGTGTGTGTGTGTGTGTGTGTGTGTGTGTGTGTGTGTGTGTGTGTGTGTGTGTGTGTGTGTGTGTGTGTGTGTGCACGCTCCTGTATCTGTAATTATGTTAGCAGGAATGATGGCGGAGTGGAAATGGAGCCGATCGGATTACAGCCACAGAGCCCGGGAACAAAACACACCGAGATTGTGTTAATGCGCAAAACACGACTGTCACTGCACATGACACACACACACACACACACACACACGTTGCACACATACACTACAGTCACACAGCCTAACACACACTACCACGCTAAATAGTGTGTTTAAGGTCTGTGCTATGTCATGTCCGGCACTGTGTGTTTGCTAGCTGAGACAAAGCTTCCAGGGTTACCATGACGACGAGAAAGAGAGAGAGAGAGACAGAGGTGAACAACTCGCCAGCAGGAGTAAAGAAGTGAAATAGGGGGATGAGAGGAGTATTTCAGGATCTGGCACCTCACACTGTGTCCAACCCTGAGAAGCTGTGATGTGTGTGTGTGTGTGTGTGTGTGTGTGTGTGTGTGTGTGGGTGTGCGCGCGCACTCTGTGGGCTGCCTCTCTCTCTCTCGTCCTCTGGCAGGAAGAGGCTCGGCTGGAAACGGGAAAAGGCAAGCGCACATCAGCAGGAGAGTGCAACACACACACACACACACACACACACACACTAAAAAAAAGCAGAAGCGAATGAAATTAGAAGTAGAAACATCAGCAGCTTAAATAAAGTTTACTCAGCGTGGAGGATGATGAGAGCCAGGAGCAGAGAAGTTGAGTGTGGAGCGAGACACGTCTGAGACACGTCTGGGACACGTCTGAGACACGTTCGAGTTAAATACAGCTTAAAAATAAAGACAAAATAAAGACAGCAGAGGAACGAGTAGCTCTCAAAGGAGAAACATGTTACCGTGTGATTAAAGACAAGTGCAGTCTCACACACACACACACACACTATTTTCCAGACTATCAGGATTAACACTGCTGCTGTACTCGTTGGATACACAGACCTAAACGAGCTTTTACTGACTTTTTTTGTGATGACGGACCTGTTCTCACTTTTACTCCTCTAATTAAAAATACAGAAATAAACATCTCTAATTGTTTTATAAAGGAACACGTGTGTGTGTGTTCAGTAGTGTAGTGTGTGTGTGTGTGTGTTCACTAGTGTAGTGGGAGGAGGGGTGTGTGTGTGTGTGTGTGTGTGTTCACTAGTGTAGTGGGAGGAGGTGTGTGTTCACTAGTGTAGTGGGAGGAGGTGTGTGTGTGTGTGTTCACTAGTGTAGTGG
Source organism: Pangasius sanitwongsei (assembly GCA_037576675.1). Classification (NCBI taxonomy): domain Eukaryota; kingdom Metazoa; phylum Chordata; class Actinopteri; order Siluriformes; family Pangasiidae; genus Pangasius; species Pangasius sanitwongsei. The sequence continues at coordinate 399,212 of CM075004.1, read as the reverse complement.
GAGGAGGTGTGTGTTCACTAGTGTAGTGGGAGGAGGTGTGTGTGTGTGTGTTCACTAGTGTAGTGGGAGGTGTGTGTGTTCAGTAGTTCAGTAGTCTCATGTTAAGGCACACTGATTGTTCTGATCTTTATTATAAGCGCTTGCTGTAGGGGGCGTGGCCACGCGTGATCATGTAGGTCACATGACCATAACATGTCTGTAGCGTGTAGCTTTGCTAAGAACGCAATAACTTCCCTCTAAACCCCACGGAAGCGTCGCTCCTCTGACGTGCTTTTACACCTCGTCTAGATTTCACTGTTTTAATCTTTCTTGTTTTGACAGAAAAGAGAAGAGAGCGCGCTTCCTGGAGCGTCTTCACCTCTTCTCCCACAGGATACACCGCAATCTTTACCAACACGTCAGCTGCAACATGTCAAATATTATATGATCTTTCCATTAAAAAAAACTGATGACACGACGGATTCGGACTAAAATCCCAGAGATGCTCCGGGAATAATTACATCACACACGGAAAACTAATCCTGTCTGAACAGGGCTTTACTCGGACACGCGCACTTTCTCCCGAAATACCTTTTTTTTCAGACTTTTTAGAATCAGGACAATTCTGTGTAACACAAGATCCCCGTGTTTCCCGATCAACCTGAACACAGCACTGAGAGAGAGAGAGAGAGAAACATCACATAAATAATCCAATTGGAGGAGTTTTAGCGAGTGTAATTAGAGAAATGTGTGTGTGCCCCGAAGTGCAGTCTAATCGCTTTATTCGTCCATCTGATGCACAGCGATATCGCAGCACCAACACTGATTTTATTAGCGGAGCGCACAGCCGCATCATTACAGCCAATGTCCCCGAAGATCAGGCCACAGATAGCCCAGGCTAATGCACCGTCGCCTGGGGGCTCTCTCACACACACACACACACACACACACACACACCTCCTGCATCACCTATTCATCTCGACCCAAACTAAATTGGAGTCTCGGTTAAAAAAAAAAAAAAAAAAAAAAAAAAAACGAGATGTGAAAGTGGACAGCCTGATTTATGTGTGTGTGTGTGTGTGTGTGTGGTAAAAAGAACATTTATTTAGCATTTAATGGTGCACACGGCTGTTCTGATGTTATCACACACACACACACACACATTAATGTGCGCTGTATGGAGGACGAGGTGCGTTCACCAGCTGCCCTAATTGTTTTATTTTAATCGGAAGTGATCATGTAATTTAGTTAAGGTCAAAGGTCACCTACTGCACAAGTCGCGCTGTAGCCCGCCTGTTGCGCTGCACAAAGTATTGGCACCCTCTCGACCCCCAACCGCAGTGTGTGTGTGCTTATTCTCACTACAGCACTGACATGAACTACACTGACACTACTGCTGATGATAATACAGAAATAAAAGAGAGGAAAATGGTGGAGGGGGGGGGGGGGATAGAGTAAAGAAAAGTGAAAAGAGAAAGAAGAGAAAAAAGACACCAATGTAAGGACTTTGAGAGAGGAATGAAGAGAGAGAAATAAAAACACAAGAAAGAAAGAAGAAAGAATAAAATAAGAAAAACCCTGATAAATCAGGAGCGATGGTGGGAAATAAAAAAGAAAGAGAAATGACAGATAAATAAAAATACAGAGAGATGGGATAGGGAAGGTAACGAAAAACAGATAAAATGGAAGATAACTGAGATGGAGAACAATGAAGGAAAAAGGAATAAAATAAGACAAAAAAGAAAGATAAATGAGAAGTGATGGAGAAAATGAAAAAAGGAAAAGAGAGTAAAACAGATGAAGATGAAGACAAACAACTTCTTCTTTCGGCTTTTCCCTTCAGGGGTCGCCACAGCGAATCATCACTCTCCACCTCTCCCTATCTTCTGCATCC
>CM075004.1:379608-397239 GCA_037576675.1 Pangasius sanitwongsei | reverse complement strand
CCGTGAAGACTGAGTGAATGTACAGTATGATATGATGCACAAAACCTACAGGACAAATCACATCCTTTATTCACTCAATAAAGCACGAAGCATTTAATACAGGACATAAACGTTATTCCTGCTGAAAAAAACCCCAATAGAAACCATGACAGAAATTCTAATGGTTTCCACTACAAATACCATTACAAACCATCAGCTAACCATTTAAACTGGTCCTTAATGGTATCCACTAGACATAACATGCCACCTGTAGAAGGCAACAAACTACCAGTAGAGACCCACAGGGACCATTACAGCTTCCATTAAAACCAGTACAATTCCCAGTATAACCATTAAAACCATTACACCTTCTATGAGGGTTTTTATTGTTTGTATTGTTTTTTTCAGCAGGGATGGGTGGTAACCCTACCAGTAAGTTTACTTTGAAATTTCAGCTAATTGTCAGGTCTATTTAAATATAATGAGTTAAATACCCAGTGTTTCCCAGTAATACAGTGACATTCTTCTTTATTATTATTTATAATTGTTCAGAAGTAGCCGGGACAGTTTTAGGTGGAAGCAAAGGCTCCGTCTAACATCGTCAGTAGTGTTGAGGGAAAAGAAAACAGCATGTTACGTAGTAAGCGTTACTCCGAAAGAACCTAAGATAAACAACTAAAACGCATTTTCATGTCTAAAGCTAGAACTGGAAGTAGGAAATTTGACAACAGGCCCTGCTGTGAGCTGTAGGGGTTTTAGTCAAAACACTTTCATCATGTTGTAGCAATAATTATGAAGAAGCTTAATGATTAAAGGTTCAGAAGTTAATGCAGTAGAAATGAAGAACCCATGAAGAAGCTATAAAAGGAACTCCTTTATAAGGAGAACAACGCCTCCTTTAAAACGACGCTTTCAAACCCTTCTCCAGTTAAAGCCATGAAAACAAAGGGTGCTAAAAATCCAGTGCAATAGGACTCTCACCCTGGTCCTGTTCTCATTGTTTATTTGACTTTACATGACATCTGAAAACTTGACATTCATCTCTGAATAATCATTTTTGGATACTTGCACTTGTGTAGTTTCTTGGTATTTGAAATAATCCATCATCTTGCACAAGCTGAACTCTTTGTTACGCTCCTACATACTGCACAACATGTAAATATGGACATCCTTACTGTATTTACTAGAACTGCACTACCTCATCCTCATCCACAGTGAAAGTTCTGCAGTAAGACTGCATTTAAACGCTTGTAATTTATTATTATTGTATTATATACTGAATTATATGTGACATCACTAAACTAACCTTCATTGCCTGTGCAATGACAAAATTAGAATCTTATCTTATTAAAGTATTTCTTTATAGAATAAACTAGTGTTACTTTTTTGTTGTTTTATGGTAAAATCCTGACTTTTTAAATTAATAACTATTAATTATACAATAAATATACAGATGTTTAGCTCATGGTTATCCAGAAGTATAACAGATAGATGGATAGATGTACTTTAATGATCCATAAGGGATCTATAATCTGGGAATTATATAACAATTATTCACCAACAATTTTGTCCAATCTTTCTTATAATTCCAACAATTCAAGAACAGATTTAATCTTGATGATGCCTTGCATTATTAATCTATCCAACTTGGGCGTGCATAAATAATAAAATACTGAAAACACCTGCTCCTTCCATCAGTAAACGTGAAATGATTTGAAATAATATTTAATAATAATAAAAACTCAACTAATTTTATTTAATACAAATCTTGTTATAGGTGTGTATTTTACAACTACGTCATTACTGAGACAGTAAAAACATTTCAGACTTCCAAATATTACATCATTTTGCAACAAAAATTAAAAGAAGAAGCTTGGCAGCCGATATCCAAAGTGTACCTGAGACTTCTAATACATTTATAAAGACAAAGCGTTGTCACACACAATATTGACTTTGTTTACTTTACTTTAATGTAGAAATATTTCAGTTTCGTTAGTTTTGAAGGCTTTACAGCATTTCTTTACAGGTGCCCAAGTCTTTTCCACAGTGCTATAGTATGTAAAGTAGTTCAACATCAACAATCCTCTTTCACCCAAAATAATCACTTAGAACAGAACTAATTAATCTCCACGCTTTCTGAAAGCGAGAACTGCTGCATATCTTCATTCTCAGCTGTGTGAATGCGCTGGTGTCGCTTAGAATTTCTCTGTGTCCTAAACCTCTTCCCGCACCGTGAGCACTGATACGGCTTCTCTCCTGTGTGAATGCGCTGGTGTTGCTGGAGATTACTCTGATTCCTAAAACTCTTCCTGCACTGGGAGCAGTAATACGGCTTCTCTCCTGTGTGAATGCGTTGGTGTTCTCTGAGATTACTCTGGTTCCTAAAACTCTTCCCGCAGTGCGAACACGGATACGGCTTCTCTCCTGTGTGAATGCGCTGATGCCGCTGGAAATTATTATAGCTAGTAAAACTCTTGCCGCATGCTGAACAGTAATAGGGCTTCTCCCCTGTGTGAATGTGTTGGTGTAGCTGGAGATCAGTTCCTTGTGTAAAACTCTTTCCACACTCTAAGCAGGGATAGGGTTTATCTCCTGTGTGAATGCTCAGGTGTTTCTGTAGATTACCCCTTTGTGTAAACCTCTTCCCACAGTGTGAGCACTGATACGGCTTCTCTCCTGTGTGAATCCGCAGGTGTCGTATGAGATGCCCTCTCTCACTAAAGCTCTTCTCGCACTCTGAACACCGATACGGCTTCTCTCCTGTGTGAATGCGCTGGTGTCGCTGGAGACTACTCTGGCTCGTAAAATTCTTCCCGCACTGTGAGCAGTGATACGACTTCTCCCCCGTGTGAACAAGCTGGTGTTCATTGAGAGTACTCTTATGTCCAAAACTCTTCTCACACTCTGAGCAACAGTAAATTTCTTTTTGCGTTTGTCTACAAACGGCGTTATTGTGGGAAGAACCAGACGAACTTTGGTGACCCCTGGATTTCTCTGTGGATATCAGATTCTTATAGTCAATCTCGTCTGACTTCATCTTAGCAGGATCTCTTGATGTTCTTGCAGAGGTAAAGACAAGACACCCTCAAATCTGGATCAGAAAAAAAAAGGTCAATGATTCAACAGTTACACAAATAATCCATATTTGTTAATTTTGTAAACAGAAATTCAGAGCTACACAACAGCTTTCCTGGTGTGTTCTGGAAGGGGCATGACATCAGCTTGTAGTGGTTTGTTAAAAAGACGTGTAGTTCCAGGAAGTCATGTGGACTCGCCAGGTTGGTGCTGGTTCCAAATGACAAGGAACCTTGTCCTTGTGTGTATATAGTGTGCCGTAATATCAGAGGGCACAGGACTCACATTTATACCACCCAGAAAGGTATTCAGAGATTACCACTGCACTCCAGAAGTCTAGAAAACTGAATGAAAATTATCATCCTTTTTCTGAAGAAGGGAGTACACTGAGTAGAATCATGGGTCAGAGAAGGCTGGGGAAGAACTGCAGTCTGTATCCCTGCAGGACCCAATGATCTGATGGAGTTGCTTATGGCTGTAAAGTGTCCTGTCACCAGCCACTGCTCTTCAGGGTTGTGCTCTGTGGCACCTTCAGTGGAGGGGGGACTGTTTAGGACCCACGCCACAAGATGGACGCGGGCACTTGGATGCCTGCTAGGGGCCAAAGGGCATGATTTTCCCTAAGTGTGGCTTGTTCTCCCACGCAGTTCTCCCACTCTGGTGAGGTGTTCACCAGCAAAAGGGCTATCTACAGGTGATGGATAACATTGCGAATGAGCCTACGAGCCCCTAGAGAGTCGTCATGCAATCGCAAAATGGCCACCACACAGGTACCCATGCCAACGCATGCACAGCTTTTGCCATCTTTCGCCCTGCTCATAAAACCTTACGTGCGCATTCAACGATGATTCATCAAAAGTAAACACACAGCATTTCAGCTAACTCACAGTGGTAAGTCCAGTGCTATTAATGAATATGTATAATGCTAAACTGTAATCATTTAATTAGGTATAATAATATTAAGGTATATTGGGTTTACTGTTGTCAGGAAAAGGTTTTAGAGCTTCGAGTCATAACCGACTGAGCTTTTTCTAGCAAGCTGACATTATCCATGATTTTAATCAAAGTAATATAAGTATAAATAGCAAATTGAAAAATATAAACAGCAGTCAAACTTTACACTCAACACAAACTATTCTTTTTGGGGGGTGAAAAAAACCCATTGTTCTCCATGATGTTCCTCTAACTCTAGATGTTCCTCTAGTAAGTTCCCCATCTGAAAGAGAAGTGCTCTTCTATACTTCGCTCATTATGTCAGTGCAGTTTTAAAAACCACAGACTCTCTAACCGTACCAAGCTATTTTGAATGTTAGCTAAGATCATACAGCCAATAAATTATTAAGACACTGAGTTAGTTACTTTGGTTTGTTAGTCATGATATCAGTACATCAAAAATTAGCTTAGACATCAAAATGAGCACCACACCAATAAAACCGCAAAGAATTCCTCACCGAGGGTTTGTTAGAACAATTTACTGCAGAACTGTCTGGAGCTGAATCCATCAATCACCTCATCACACATACCCCTTTATTTATCACCAAATAACTCTATAAAACCCATTTATAGTAAGGAAAAAATATTGGAGGAGATAGTAAGGTCAACTGAACTTGTAAAAATAACAGAACTTTATTCCTGAAAATAATTTGTCCATTCAGTAACATAGGACTGGGTGAGGTTAAAAACTGCTCTGCAGTCAGACACTAGAGGGCCTCAGACATTTTGGCTTCACTTTTGACTCCCTCGCACACCGTCCACTCACATTTTCACTCTTAGGCAAAAACAAGGGGCCAAAATGGTAAAATATGAAGCTTTTAATGACCTTAACAACAGATCACTGGTCAGGAAATGAGCAGGAATGAAACAGATAAAGGAGCTCAGTATGCGAGAGCTTTTAACTTTCATTTCTTTAAATGTTGAAGTCTTGTGGCTCTTGATGAGCTGCATCAGGTGCAGCAGATAACCAAATAATCACTGATCTTTTAAGAAAAAAAATCCCAGAAGATATTTTTTGGAAAAGTTTGTACACCCAGACACGTGTTAGTTTGAATTTTACATCAAACATTTTAATCATTATGATGATTTTGCATACAAGAAGACTGTAGAAGTGAATTTCCCTGTTTCTAGCTTTTCCCCAAACAGCGAAAGGAAACCAGCGAGTGGAGGCTCAGGAGCTCTCAGGAGAACATCTGCTGAGTCAGAGGAGGAGTCAGAAATCTGTTAGCATAAAAAGGGTATTATTTTCAAGTCAACAAAGACGATAAGGTGTGAGATGAAGTGTTTAGCAACGCCTGAACAATCATCAACCATTTTACTAGTTGCCAAAAGAGGATATTTATTGTTAAAAGAGTTTTTATCTTTTTTTCTTTGGTTTTTTTTGTTCTTTGACTGTATTTTATTTGTTTTTATCTGTACATCACACAACTGTTCTTGCTGGATCTGATTTTTAATGACTCTGGATAGAGACAACTTTGTCTCCTTGGATTGTGGATTTATGCAACTTCTCCAAAATTTTTTTTTACCCATTACAGCCTAGAAGTAAGAAGTGGATATTAATCTGGAACCAAGAGGAACAAAAAATATCCAGCAGGGTGAAAAAGCTCATAAAAATCCACTGTGCTCTTTTTAGAGTAGTTCTACAAAGATACAGGATGTGAACTGCGTGTTTTACAGGAGTGTTTTAGGTCCTATCCTTGCTGAAGTAAATGAAATAATACAAGCAATTATTTAGGTTTAGCTGACATTTTGGCAAAATCACAGACATCGCTTTTATTTCACTGTATTTTATTTAAATAAAAAAAAAAAAAACTATTACAGTTGTCTAATTTCACTGATCTTACTGACATGGTCGAGAAACCTTTTCTTCAACAATGGCTTTACTTCGCATCCCGCATTCCAAGCAGTTCCTGGAGCGTACAGCTTTGTGTAAAACTCATCCCACAGTCCGAGCAATACTAAGGCTTCTCTCGTGTGTGAATGTGCTGGTGGTTTCGGAGATTACGCAGGCTAGTAAAGCTCTTCCCACACTCTGAGCAGTGATACGGTTTCTCTCCAGTGTGAATGCGCTGGTGTAACTGGAGATTGTCCTCTCGATTAAAGCTCTTCCCGCACTCTGAGCAGTGGTACGGTTTATCTCCTGTGTGAATGCGAAGGTGCTGCTGAAGATGACTGCTTTGCGTAAAACACTTCGCGCACTGAGAACACCGATACGGCTTCTCTCCGGAGTGAACGCGCTGGTGTTTTATGAGAGCACCTTTCCCAATGAACCTCTTCTCACAGTGTGGACACTGATGCGGCTTCTCTCCGGTGTGAATGCGTTTGTGTACTTGGAGATAGTCCTCTCGATTAAAACTCTTTCCACATTCAGAGCAACAATAAGGTTTGCCTCCTGTATGAATGCTGAACAGGTGATGCTGAAGATTGCTCTTTTGGGTAAAACACTTCTCACACTGCGAACACTGATACGGCTTCTCTCCTGAGTGAACGAGCTGGTGTCGCTGGAGACTGCTATGGGCAGTAAAGCTCTTCCCACACTGGGAGCAGTGGTACGGCTTCTCTCCGGTGTGACTGCGCTGGTGTTGCTTGAGCTGACTCTGTTGAATGAAATGCTTCCCACACTGCGAGCACGGATACGGCTTCTCTCCTGAGTGAATGCGCTGGTGTTGTTTGAGATAACTTATTTTACTGAAACTCTTCCCACACTGTGAGCAGTAGTGAACTGCTTTTTGCGTACATCTGTGAGAAGAGTTAGTGTGGAAAGAACCAGAGGAGCTTTGGTGACTGCTGGAGCTCTCTGTAGGTTCCAGACCCTCGCATTTAATCTCTTCTGACTTCATCCTAGTCGGACCTCTTGATGTTCTTGTGGAGGCAAATTTATGATGTGGAGGAAAGCGGACAGCAGGGGAAACACTGGACACCACTCAAATCTGGATCAGAAAAGGCAAAAATGTTCCATGGTTCAATATTTTTTGCAAGCAAACCACACTGCTGTATTTTATAAGCTGACAAGTTGAACTCAGCACCAACAGCGTCATCGGGGATGCCAGCAAGTCTAGTCCTTCTGGTTACTAATTTGTTTGCTTGAAATACCCTTAAAATATACTTCAGACAGGAAGGAAGCTATATAACTATTTCAGACATGTGACCTTGCTATGACCTTGACCCTGTTTGGATCAATTCCAAAATCTAAACAGTTCATCTGCTGGATAAAGACTTGGGATCAGTGTGTTATTCGTGTATCGATAATCATGAAATTTTCCAGATTTTTGTGGGTAATTCTCAAATATAAACACTGGCTGCTGCAGTGCATCGTTAAATCTTTAGCACAGGCCTGCTTTTATACTATTTTTTTCCTATAGTTTCTATTCTATAGTTCTGCGACTGTTGTGACCTTGAGCAAGACCCCTGGATAAATCACACTCGATAAAAGCTTCCATCACATGAACAAATGTGAATAAATGTAAAGGTACTATACAGGACATTTCAGCATTCCTAGCACACAGGGCAGCTTGTGCAGGGTTGAGCTGCATATTTTTTGCCAACCTTGATGCTGTGAATTAACCATGTAATAATCGTGCATTAATTTCTATCAGACTTCCTCTATTCCCTGGCCAAAGTGTCCTGCTGCTAAGAACGAGATGTCCAACCAAGAGCGAGATGTCCAACCAAGAGCGAGATGTCCAACCAAGAGCGAGATGTCCAACCAAGAGCGAGATGTCCAAGAGCAAGATGTCCAACCAAGAGCGGAATGTATGTCTAAGAGCAAGATGTCTTTCTAAGAGCGAGATGTCACAGGGCGAGATGTCCAACCAAGAGTGGGATTTCCAACCAAGAGCGGGATGTCCAACCAAGAGCGGGATGTCCAACCAAGAGCGGGACGTCTGTCTAAGAGCGAGACGTCTAAACAAGAGCGAGACGTCTAAGAAAGAGCGAGAGAGAGCAGCTTCAGTAGATTTGAGTGATTTATCCAGTGCTAGCAGTAAAATGTCTTACATGTTCCCAGTGCAAGCCACATGCAATACAATATTCTAAGTTCTCACTAGAGAGAGCGTCATCAGTGAATATGAGACGTATAAGCTGAGAAGAAGTCAGAGGAAGACGGCTGTATGACTGAGGTATTCACTGCAAATCCTGAACCATTCCACATTACAAGACAGCAGGTGTGCAGCATGTGCATACAACCGTCCAAGAAGCTATCCAGGTCACTGTCACTGCCTCTGCTGGTCAGGAGGTGAAATGATCAGCCTCAATGCAGCCGCATACGCAGGAAATAACAGAATAATACTTTTTATTTAAACTCAGAAATGACCAAAGTAAGAGATGTTTTGCTCTGTAGTTTATTCATTTTCCTGGAGTTTTCTTTTAAGAGGTTTAAAAAACCTCAAGCAGGTTTTCTTTCCCTAGTTAAGGGATGGATTTCCTTTTCTATGGAGTTAATTTTGTGCCAAAAGTTTCAAATAGACAATAAAATCCACAAGCAAAATATTAACTATGATATAGATACATATACATATGTATATACATACAGTACTGTACAAAAATCTTAGTTCACCCTAATTTAATTTTTTTTATAAGCAGATTTTCCTGCTGCAGCTGTTTTTGCATCTGGAATCGCTCCTGTTCAATATAAGCACAAAAGTTAGAGCAGATCAATACTGCAATATAAAAGTAAAAAATAAAAATAAACCCCTTTAACCAAATTAACTTCACTGTAGAGTTTGGAGCTGTGCTCGTTTTGGACTCATGACGTCACAGACCAGATTAAACCACTTCAGTATCTCACTGAGGCTCATCTGATCAGAATAATGTTAATGAGCTGAACTTACTGAACTATTTAATCATTAGCAGTGACAGCAACTCAAAGCACCTGCTAGCAAAACCACAGTGTAGCGCAAACCTGATGATTAGCATCAATTAACTAATTAGCCAATTAATCAGTAATTATCTGCACACACTGTAAGCTTTCACTGGGGCTGAGTCCCAAATGAGTGCTGATTGGATATATAGTGCACTACAGAGTGTGTAAACAGCACTAGCACTATTTTCTAGCCTGTGTAGTGCACTAGCATAGGAAGCAGAAAGCCGTTTAGGATCGTTAGCTTGTTGAGTTGAACTCACCTTGAGCTTGAGCAGATGGAAGTGTGGAGGTAAAACCCTGTCAGAAATCTCTGAATGGAAAGATGATTAGTAGAGTCGGAGAACTCAGCTCATCAATCAGCAACACTGCAGCACGTCTTCTTCTAGTGCTGTGAATGTGGGACATCTAGACGCTCACAGCGCCACCTGCTGGAGCTCTGTGCACTCACTCATCACCCAGGAACAGAGGAAACTCCAACTCAACTAAACATCACACACACAGGAGGAAAGATGTGTAAAGTGTAGAATAAAGCACTGAAGCAGACTGTCTCTTCCCCGGGCAGTAGAGACACAGTAAATGATCACCTCTTTATCTAACTAACTAAACTATAACACAGCTCTGTTTAGTCTATGGCTACGTTTACACGACAACGATGTAGTCAAAAGCGGAAAAGTTTTTTCTCTTGCGTTTTCAAAAAGTTTCAGGTATACACGACAACGTTTTCAAATCGGTTCGCGTTTACACACATCCGCGGTACAATAGACACGTACTGCGCATGTCTGCAAACCGAACACGCACTACGCACGCGCATGACGTCACCGCTGCCAAAGAGTCCCGTATTGGGTGTTTACATGGAGACGGTAACGGCGGCGTTTTCAAAAATATGTGTCTTCAGTCCCCAAAACGCCGCTGTCGTGTAAACGAACAGGCAAAACGCATAAAAAAACGCGTTTTTGGCTGAAAACGTTGTCGTGTAAACGGCCCCTATATTACTAGTCAGGGTTTATTGTGAAATATCAGCTAATTGTCTATTTAAATGTCTCCAGTTTTGTTGTTAGTTTAGCTAGTTAGCTAAAGTGAGCACAGGTCCTGACAGGGTTCTGAAGGATGAAGAGTTTACACAAAACACCCTGGAAAAGATAGTTTCTTCTTTTATTATTATTATTATTATTATTATTAATATTATTATTATTAATAATAACAGTAGCTGTTAGAAAGCAGCAGAGACAGAAGAAAATCCTCAGAAGGTTTTTAAAAAGGTGTCAAAACAGTGGAAATGGGAAGATGTTGGCTGACGCCTGTGCTTAAAAATCCTCTGTCACATTGCTTGAGCTGTTCGCTTCAGTCCTGAAGACGGCCCGCTGCTCTCACGCTCGTACCAGCAGACAGAACGCTTGTGTTTGTGTTGTGAGCATGAATTATTATCGACTTTCACTGAAAACCGGGGCTTTATTCCACGAAGTGAGCGAACTCAATAAGCCGAGTTTATTTCAACAAGTCCAGCGAATTTCACCTCCACGAACAAAGCTACTAACAAGTTACTATGGTAACATGTGCTTTTGGACAAACCTGCGCCATGTCACATTAGTTGTGAGTGTTTTTTTTACGCTTTTTGCACCATTCTGTGTAAACTCTAGAGACTGTTGTGTGTGAAAATCCCAGGTTTCTGAAAAACTCCAACTAGCCCATCTGGCACCAACATCCACGCCACGGTTAAAGTCACAGAGATCACACTTTTTCCACATTCTGATGTTTGGTGTGGACATTAACTGAAGCTCTTGACCTGCATCTGCCTGACTTCACATGATTGGCGATGTTCTCAGAGCAAGCACGGGGCAACAACAAAAAATCTGCCCATATGGAAGTCCATCAGCACTTGTTGCAGTTCCCATTTTTGATCACTAGTAAACCTCTACAGCAGTGAAGTGGGGCAAGCACGCAGCTGCCCTGCGATTGCGCAACATCTGTCTTATGTATACATCTTATATCTACCAAATAACATGTTTTAAATTGTTAGTGACTCAAGAGGCAGGTAGCTTATATACATGGCCGAGCTCTGCCCCACCTGCCCCTGTGCTCGAGTAGGTAGCAGGTAGGATCTGCGAGAGACTAGATGTTTTAACAGTTAAGAGACAAAGTTCTCTCACACGGTAAAGACTGTCTCTTTTAGCTAGCTAACAAACTACAGTTTAGTCTATATTACTAGTAGTTGAAATATCAGCTAATTGGGTAGTCTATTTAAATGTCTCCAGTTTTCTTGGTAGCTAAGTTAGCTAGTTAGCTAGAGTTTCTGAAGGATAAGGAAATGACATCTGTCCCAGTACCACACTCAGTGTCTTATTAATAATAACAGGATCCGTTAGAAAGTAGATGGGACAGAAGAGGATCTTCAGAAGATAATTTCAGTATATTTAAAAGGGTGTAAAACCATCTTTCCTTAAAAAAATTCATGTCACATCGATTGAGGTATTCACTTTATTTCAGAAGATTCATTTTTGTTTTAGCAGACAGAGCACTGTACAGGCTCTAGGACATGCTCACTGTTGTGTGCAGTTAGTTCTCTGATATCTGTGTGAAGGTGTATATAAGAAATAAGGCAAAGGCGCGGTAATCACACGTGGTGTTATTCACAGTAAAGACTTGAGGAACATGTGAAAGCTTAATAATTCTGAATAAATGCTGTTGATTTAAAAATAAAACTGATGCCATTTTATGTGTATATACATAATTATTCACTTAGATCATCACACCCATCACACCAAGCATATAGGGACGTGATGGTCAGGTGTCCACAAGCCTTTGGCCGTATAAATAGATGTACTTTACTGATCCCAAAGGAGAAATATGGGAAGCCTCTGAATGTTTACAGTGATCAGCAATCCTAATTTGGTTGTCTTAATGTATACATCAAATGCTGTTTTTGGATAAAAACATTACAACAATTTAATATGCACCTATACACAGTCACTTTTAACATTCTGATTATTACTGTAATCTTCAGCAGACTGCATGCAAGTGCTCAACATGTTTTACTTTTATACACACACACACACACACACACACACATCACATACCAGAGGGACTGAAAAAGACTATAAAGTGAAGCCATGTGCGCTCTTCATAATGGAAATGTACGCCCATCAGCCATAACATTAAAACCACCCGCCTAATATTGTGTAGATCCTCCTTTTGCCAGTAAAACAGCTCTGACGCGTCGAGGCCTGGACTCCACTAGACCTCTGAAGGTGTGTGTGGTTTCTGGCACCAAGACGTTAGCAGCAGCTCCTTTAAGTCCTGTAAACTGTGAGGTGGAGCCTCCATGGATCGGACTTGTTTGTCCAGCACGTCCCACAGATGCTTGATCGGATTCTGGATCTGGGGAATCTGGAGGCCAAGTCGACACCTTGAACTCTCTCATGTTCCTCAAACCGTTCCTGAACAGTTTCTGAGGTGTGGCAGGGAGCATCATCCTGCTGAAAGAGGGAACTGCCGTTAGGGAACACCGCTGCACACTGGGAACATCCCACAGACCTGCGGTTTTGGAGAAGCTCTGACCCAGTCGTCTAGCCATCACAATCTGGCGCTCATCACGCTTGCCCATTTTTCCTGCTTTCAACACATCAACTTCAAGAACTGACTGTTCACTTGCTGCCTAATAATCCCACCCCTCTACAGGTGCCGCTGTAACCAGATAATCAGCGTTTTTCACTTCAGCTGTCAGTGGGTTTAATGTTATGGCAGTGGTGTTAGTGTTAACTGCCTGTTGGTTTTAAGAAGTGATTTGATGTCCTTTCCTAATTCATGTAAATAATCCATAAAAACAATTATTTACATTTACGTAACATTTGGGCAAAATCACAGACTTTTTTTATTTTTCCTTTTATGAAAACTAACTAGTGTTATGACAATTGTTTAATTTCCTCTTCTCACTGATTACTATTAGATTATGGCTTTCAGAAGGTATAACATACAAAATTAAAAAACACTAAAGTACAAAATACTAAAAATCTCTGCCATTTAATGAGCAAACCTGAGATGTCACTTCCCCACTTGTCTATAGTATTAGATTCAGAGTAATGACAAACCCACTCTAATACATGGCAAGCAGTACACAAATCATTCCAACAGACTCATAAAGTGCTCAAAACATCTCATTTGACCCCAGATATTATTTAGAATAAAACTAGTTGTTTTCCACACTTTCTGATGAAAACTGCAGCATGTCTTTTTTCTCCGCTGCGTAGATGTGCTTGTGTCGCTGAAAGTTTCCGTGCGTACTGAAGCTCTTCCCACACTCCGAGCAGTGATACGGCTTCTCTCCAGTGTGAACACGCTGATGTATTTGCAGATTAAACTTTTGTGTAAAGCTCTTCCCGCAGTCTGAGCAGTGATACGCTTTCTTTCCTGTGTGAATGCGTTGGTGCCGCCGGACACGGACCTGGTCACTGAACCTCTTCCCACAGTGTGAGCACGGATACGGCTTCTCTCCTGTGTGAATGCGCTGGTGTCGCTGAAAAACTCCCTGGTCACTACAACTCTTCCCACACTGTGAACAGTAATATGGCTTCTCTCCGGAGTGAATGCGCTCGTGTCGCTGGAGATTACTCAGTACATTAAAATTCTTCCCACACTGTGAGCACTGATACGGTTTCTCTCCGGTGTGAACACGCTGGTGCTGTTGCAGATTAAACTTCTGTATAAAGCTCTTCCCGCAGTCTGAGCAGTGATACGGCTTCTCTCCTGTGTGAATGCGTTGGTGCCGCCGGACACGGACCTGGTCACTGAACCCCTTCCCACAGTGTGCGCACTGATACTGCTTCCCTACCGTGTGAATGCGCTGGTGTCGCCGGACACGGAACTGATCACTAAACATCTTCCCACAGTGTGAGCACGGATACGGCTTCTCTCCTGAGTGAGTATGCTCGTGTTGCCGGAAACTTCTCTGGTCACTAAATCTCTTCCCACACTGTGAGCACGGATACGGCTTCTCTCCTGAGTGAGTATACTGGTGCTGTAGGAGATTATTCTTTTGAGTGAAACCCTTTCCACACTGTGAGCAGTGATGCGGCTTCTCTTCTGCGTGAATACGCTGGTGTCTTCTGAGATAACTCTTTTGAGTGAAACTCTTCCCACACTGTGAGCAGCGGTGAATTTCCTTCTCTACACTAACACCATTAACAGATGAGCACAAAGAACCAGATGACATTTGGTGAGTATTGGACCCTCTAGTGGTTATCAGATTTTCACATATAATCTTGTCTGACTTCATTCTTGTTGGATCTCTTGATGTTCTTGAAGAGGTAAGGTCAGGAGTTCTCGTTCAAGTTCTCGTAACAGGACGTCACTCATCACACATCTAAATCAGAGAAAAGGGAAAATGGTCAATGATTTTATATTTTATTTTATCAAATAAGTAATTTTTTTCCCTTGATTTTATGAACTGCAATGAATTTAGAGCTACACTACAGCTTTCTTGTCTGGAAAAGTGGGAGCAGGTGCAAGCATAACCTACAAGCTTCTAGTGTGCTCGTAGGTCAAAAGCATCTGCCAAGCGGAATAAATTGTGAAGTTAAATGCAAAAGTCCTGAAAATTGACCCATGTGAATTACAACCCCACTACCCCCTTACCTTAAGAAGTTCCTAGAAAATGTTAGAACTCATCAGCTAAGCTCATACATGCATAATAATCACAAAAATGAAAAGTTTTAGTCAGGATTAAAGCTTTATTCACAATAATAGGACGACAGCAGTGGTCCAAAACCCGGTCCCCCCGTGTGGTGCATGTGATGTGCTGAAGATATGTTGGAGTTATTATTCTGAGGTGGGCTTTGTCGAAGTCCCCGGCTACAATGAGCACGGCCTCAGGGTGCGCGGTTTCCGACTGCTTATATTCCCAGACAGTTCCTTAAGGGCCTGGTGTGTGTCGGCCTGAGGGGGGATGTACACAGCTGTAATAATAACCACCGTGAACTCCCTCAGTGGCCAGTATGGCCGAAACAGAAGCATGAGATATTCCAGTTCAGGAAAGCAAAAGGACTTGATAGAGTGTACGTTCCTCTGATCACACCACGAGCTGCTGATCATAAAACATACACCTGCACACACTGTAAGCTTTCACTGGGGCTGAGTCCCAAATGAGTGCTGATTGGATATATAGTGCACTACAGAGTGTGTAAACAGCACTAGCACTATTTTCTAGCCTGTGTAGTGCACTAGCATAGGAAGCAGAAAGCCGTTTAGGATCGTTAGCTTGTTGAGTTGAACTCACCTTGAGCTTGAGCAGATGGAAGTGTGGAGGTAAAACCCTGTCAGAAATCTCTGA
Organism: Pangasius sanitwongsei; assembly: GCA_037576675.1. Classification (NCBI taxonomy): domain Eukaryota; kingdom Metazoa; phylum Chordata; class Actinopteri; order Siluriformes; family Pangasiidae; genus Pangasius; species Pangasius sanitwongsei. Next base: position 382,009 of record CM075004.1, on the reverse strand, counting down.
ATGGAAAGATGATTAGTAGAGTCGGAGAGCTCAGCTCATCAATCAGCAACACTGCAGCACGTCTTCTTCTAGTGCTGTGAATGTGGGACATCTAGACGCTCACAGCGCCACCTGCTGGAGCTCTGTGCACTCACTCATCACCCAGGAACAGAGGAAACTCCAACTCGACTAAACAATGCCTACGATTACATGCACAACAATATTCCGATATTAATCAGAATTCTGCAGTATCTAATTAGTACTGAGTCATGGGCAACGTTTACACGCACATCAAATTCTGTTTAAAGTCTGTATTCGGGTTGCAGCCGTATTCAGAATACGATGTTTACATGCGTACAGGAATCGGATTACTCCTGTATACAGGGTTTGGTTGTTGTAAGTTTGCCTGAGTTGCCGTTCCTAAATACCCAGCCTACAGCTGAGCATCTGTCAGCACCCACAATCCCTTGCGGGCTGAGCTGTGCATGCATCTCCTTTCAGAATGATTTTCTGAGATTTTCTGAATAAGGTGTTTACATGCAACACTTTTCCAATTAAAACTGGCATATTCCAGGGACGGGAATCAGAATTTGGGGAATCAGAATATTGTCTTAATCAGAATATTGTCTTAATCTGAATCGGGCTGCAATCGGATTGCAGCGTTTACATGCATGACTCAATACTAATTAGAATATTTCTAAATTCCTACTAATATCGGAATATTGATGTGCATGTAAACACCGCAATCCGATTTCAGGAAATCCACTGGAAGGAGATATAAGCGCGTGCTCAGTCCGCAAGGAATTGTGGGTGCTAACAGATGCTTAGCATAACAGATGCTTACCCGACCCTTTCCATGTCGAGGCGGTGTTGTTGATGGAGAGAAGTGTTAGAGTCCTCATTAAATTTGAGTGAAATATTAGTAATAAATAACTGAGCGTACTCTATAACCAACGACAGCATGTTGAATCTCCCGGGAAATAACAGCAGGAAAGGAAAAGCGCACGTGTAGATCAGCAAATTTACAACAACCCTGTATACACGAATATTCTGTACGCATGTAAACATCGTATTCGGAATATGGCTGCAACCCGAATACAGACTTTAAATGGAAGTCGATGTGCCTGTAAACGTGGTCACACGTTGATTCAGCAGGACAGTCACGCTGTGCACAAAGCGGGGTTTATAGAGACTTATAAAGAGTCCTGACCTCAACCCCACTGATCACTTGTAGGATGAATGCGAACGCTGACTGCACGCCAGACCTCCTCACCCAACGTCTCTAATGCCGCTGTGGCTGGAAAAATGTCTCCGGTGTTCTAGTTTGCTAAAGTGAGCAGCTTCTGACAGGATTCTGAAGGATCAGGAGTGTACAGAAATGATCTTTCCCACTAATACAATGAGTTTCTTCTCATTATTCATTTTATTAATAAAAGGAGATGTTAGGTAGTAACAGGGACAGAGGAGATTTCAGTATATCTAAAATCAGTGTGTCAAATCAGTGGAAACGAGAAGAGTTTGACTGATCTGCGCTTACCATGAAAACTGACCATTATTACCCATAATGCCATTACCACGTTGGAGATGAGAGCTTCACCAGCACAAACCTGGCAAGATCAGATGACTGTCATCTTTTTCCCCATAACAACTGGAGATTTTTCTTACAAACACAACAAAAATATTGTACAATAATAACATTGTAAAATTGTGGCTTTCTGATGTCAATTAAAAATATTAATTTAATAAAACATGGGAATGGAAGTTTGATAACACACATGCTGCTGATTTAAAGGAAATGTGGAGCCATTTTATGTGCATGGAGATATAGTCAGTCACTTTTTCTTTTTTGAATGTTTAGAGGGATTAGCAGTCCTAATTTGGCTTTATTAATGAGCTACATCAAAGAAAACTGTTGTCCATGCATATTAAACTATGGATATGGAAAAGTTAGTTGATGTCTTTAAAAGCATTAGATTAAAATACGTGTCAGAGTCAGAAGTCAAATTCAAGATCACTGTCAGTGCTTGTAGTAATTATAAAGTCAAGGAGAGAAGCTTTAAGAAGAAAAAAAAAGTCAAGCCCAAGATTAAATATTTTTATAAGGCATCTTTACCGAGGCCTGAACCGCCATCTTCAGCCGGGTGTTATTATTAAAAGATGGATGAAAGAGTGTTAAATATGTTAAAGTATTATTCATTTTATTCTGCCCTTTTCCTTCAATGTATTTTACTTTTTATTTATGCGTCACACAAACTGTTGAATAAACTTTTGACATGAATAATTTTATCCTTTTAATAATTTTATACAATTGTATAGAATGCCTCTGTGTGCTGTAACATGACGACGCCCCTGTGCACAAAGCGAGCTCCATGAAGACGTGGTGTGTGAAGGTTGGAGTGGAAGAACTCGAGTGTCCTGCACA
>CM075004.1:355473-373422 GCA_037576675.1 Pangasius sanitwongsei | reverse complement strand
ACCTGTGTGTCGTCTGTGTATCACCTGTGTGTCATCTGTGTGTCACCTGTGTGTCGTCTGTGTATCACCTGTGTGTCGTCTGTGTATCACCTGTGTGTCATCTGTGTGTCACCTGTGTGTCACCTGTGTGTCGTCTGTGTATCACCTGTGTGTCGTCTGTGTATCACCTGTGTGTCATCTGTGTGTCACCTGTGTGTCGTCTGTGTATCACCTGTGTGTCATCTGTGTGTCACCTGTGTATCACCTGTGTGTCGTCTGTGTATAAACGGCATTAAAATAAGGTGTGTGTGTGTGTGTGTGTGTGTGTCTCAGGGTACGACTGGACCAGACCCCTCTACTGTGTATGTTGACATGAAGTCTCTCCGACATGACAGGTACAACACACACACACACACACACACACACACACACACAGTTATAACCTGCACATGATTTTACATCTGTTTATATTATTTTACACACACACCTATGTTCTTTATTATCTGTATTATCTGTGCCCAAACCTTTGTATACAACTGTAACTTCCAAACAGGAGGAATTGTTGTGAATATTGTTTATATAATATAGTAATTGTCCATGCTGTGTGTACGTGTGTGTGTGTGTACGTGTGTGTGTGTGTGTGTACGTGTGTGTGTGTGTATACGTGTGTGTGTGTATCAGGGTGAGGCTGGTCGAGAGAGGAGCGCCTCAGTCTCTTCCTCTGATGGAGTCTGGAACAGTGAGTTAAGCTCCTCCCACTTTTAATCACATTTGATTAAATCACCATCTTCTACAAACATCTTCTCATCTTCTTTGTTTAGATCCTTCCTGGTGTGAGGGTGGTGATCGTAAATCCCGAGACCAGAGGACCTCTGGGAGACTCTCATCTGGGAGAGGTGTGTGTGTGTGTGTGAAAACCTCCTGAGGAACGTCTCCACACATTCACTCTTATTATGAACACCAGGAGCTATGAATATTCATGAATATGCAAATTTGGAAACGCCCCTCAGTTATTAAACTCATATTTCAGTCTCCGAGTTTAAATTTACTTCCTCACTTCCTCACAGATTCATTTAATCACAGCATCAAACATGTCAGAATAGATTTCACCGTTACTATGGCAACAAAAGGTTTTTAAAGGTTCTTTAAAAAAACAACTAGAACTTTTAAATTCCAAAAGTTTTTTAATCTTAAATGTTTTAGTTTTTTAAATCTCAAAAGATTTTTGTTTTTAAATCAGTTTTTTTTTTAAATCCCAAAAGTTTTTTTTTTTAAATCCTAAATATTTTTGGAAGTCCTTTTAAATTGTCTTAAAAACATTTTGTTTTTTAAATCCTGTTTTTTTAAAATCTTAATTTTTTTTGTTTATTCTTTAAATCTCATCCAAATTTTTTTGTATTTAGGAGCCTCTTGTCTGCAGAAGGTGTGTGTGTGTGTGTGTGTGCGTGTGTGTGTGTGTGTGTGTGTGTGTGAAGAAACAAAACATCTCTTCGTAGCTAACATGAGCTAGCTTGCTAAGCATGCATGTTCTGTAGGCGAACACTTCCTATTGGCCATCAGATCTGTAACTGAGTGACATCATTGCTCCGCCCCCGAATCAGTTAAAAACAGACTCGCTGAGAAGGTGTTTTACATGGTTTTAAAACGTGACCTTTGACCCCACGCTCTCTTGACGTGTCTGTCAGATCTGGGTGAACAGTCCTCACACGGCGTCGGGTTACTACACCATCTACGGGGAGGAGAGTCTGCAGGCCGACCACTTCAACACCAAACTGAGCTTCGGAGATCCACACACACTGTGGGCCAGGACGGGATACCTCGGCTTCGTCAAGAGGACCGAGCTCACTGACTCCAGCGGGGGTGAGACAGAGATACTGATACTGCCATCGGGTACCGGTCCATTAACCTGCTCATTTACACGTCAGAACGCTCTGATCCGAGCGTCTGATACCAGGCGATGCGCTGTGACATAATCCCAGTGTACAGCGTCGCACTAATGAACAGACGATACGACACGACAGCGATCTGGATGTATTTTACGATTGACGATCAAAGCAGAGCAAACTGAAAATATCGAGAAGAGGAACTAAAGCGTCTTCCTACAATACAAGTGATAAAACATCTTTATGGTGTTTAAACAGTGTGTTTAATAAACAGTGTGAGGACGGCAGATCTGAGCGTGCAGAGCTGTATCAGCGAGCGTGGGAATTACAAATAAAATCATAAGCGTTGAGCGGTGACGTGAGTGTAGAGAGAAGCTGTCGCATGTGAGACAGAGAGAGAGAGAGAGAGCACTTCATTTCTGCGAGCACTGAGCCACATAAACCTCAGTTCATTGCCGCAGCAGATGTGAGAAAGAGCATGTAAAGATAACACTAGGTGATTGTTTTTGATGATCAGCAGCTATCGGTCAGCGACGCAAGGAAAAAAGGCGACATGCTTGTAGCTGTACAGAAACGCTTTTCCGAAGTGAAACAAAACCCCAACTCACTAACGTGTATAGAACGTGTCTAGTGGTGTAAGTGCACGAACACACGTGTGCGCTTTTCATGGCCGATATTTAAACAGCGAAATAAAACGTCCCGGATTCATTAATCCTCAGCAAGGTTCATTTCAGTATCAGTATCGATATCGATATCGAGAACCAAAAAACATGATGTTCTGAAAACAGTGGTATTGATGCATCCCTATTCATGATGATGTGGTGCGTCATGGTGGTGTTTGTGTTCCTGTGTCAGAGAGACATGACGCTCTGTTCATCGTTGGTTCTCTGGACGAGACTCTGGAGCTGAGAGGACTGCGCTATCACCCCATCGACATAGAGACCAGCGTGCAGCGAGCTCACCGCAGCATCGGAGAGAGGTACGAGCCCTGAGTCCCTGAAACAAGAGGCGGGGCCTGTTTCCTATAGACACGCCCCCTTTATATATATACATATATATATATATATATATATATATATATATATATATATATACACACAAAGTGGGGGGTAGCACGCACACCTCCATGTTAGTCTTTTGTTAGCAGCGAGGTAGCCAGTGATGTATATTTGTTGATTTGATGTCACTCCTTGAACCTTCCTGACTTTCAGAGTAGGAATTCTGAGTTGAGGGAGGGTTTTCCTTGGTAATTCCTGGTCGGACTTTGGAAATTCCGAGTTGCGGTTTTCATTGAGCGGAGCATACGGACCACAAATTGCTCTCTGATTCCTATTTATAAGGTTCCTGTAGGTGGCACCTCCCTGCTGTGGTAACCATAGCAACAGCACAGCTATGTGAAAAAAGAAAACTGCACTGTTACATTAAATCCTTTAATTATTTCATTTATCAGAGGAATCAAAATGAGCTGCTTATCAGAAAAAAACAGTTGGTTAGTAAAGTTTTGTACACAGAGAGACTTCACCACATCAACACGAGCAAATGCTTAAAACAAACACCAAAGCTGTAAGACGAGGGCGTGTAAGGGGAAACTCGCTGTGGTCTGTCAAATAATACTAGCTGTCAATCAACTCATTAGCCACGCCCTGATATTTAAATGAGTAATGTTCTGGTGAAGTATTGAGCATTGAGTGCTTTCCTATAACAATGTTTTATTCCTCTTGTGCCACAGCAAGTTACCAAGAATTAACATTTTTATTTATTAAAGAACATCACACTTTTTATTCATTTATAGTTATTTCATGTTCTCACTTACGTTACAGCAGCTATAAACAGTTGTTCCCTCACTTCTCTCTCTTGAAGTTAATAAAAGAAACTCTGACTGTCAGAAAGAGCTGACACTGGAGACTCCTTCCATAAATGTTAAATAAACATTTCCTTACTTTATGAAAACTTCACCATATCAGTGATTTTTACAATCCATTTATAAAGTGGAGCGTCTGCTGTACACGAGCCTGAGAATGAGCTGTTGCTATAGAAACGATAACGTATTAGAGCGAGTGCATTAATATAAACCTGCGCTACTGGCAGAGCTGCTGTTATAGAAATCTAATCAACACCTTCTGACCAATCAGAGTCCAGAACTCAGCCAGTAGAGGGTGAGTGGTGTTGATGGTGTTGTATGTGGTGGTGGTGTTTCCCCTCAGCGCCGTGTTCACCTGGACTAATCTGCTGGTGGTGGTGTCGGAGCTGTGCGGCTCGGAGCAGGACGCGCTGGACCTGGTGCCTCTGATCACCAACGTGGTTCTGGAGGAACATCACCTGATCGTGGGCGTGGTGGTGATCGTGGACCCCGGCGTCATCCCCATCAACTCCCGCGGAGAGAAGCAGAGGATGCACCTGAGAGACTCCTTCCTGGCCGATCAGTTGGACCCCATATACGTGGCCTACAACATGTGAGGAGAACATCTCCAGATCTTCACGTGCTTCACGCTCAGCTTGAGTTCTCATCGTGGGCTGTGAGTAAAATAAATAAATAAAAAAATCAGGTCCCCTCACTATAATTTATTACTTATAAGCACATCATTGTTCTCTTCGTTATGTTTTAAAAACTAATTGAAGTCATTTAGTCGTCGTTCTTCTCACTGAGCTCTCAGTTTATGCACTTTTTAAAAGATCTGTTGTACAAAAAATTGTTTCAATTAAAAAAAAAACATTTCCGCATGTAGAACCAGGTCTTAAAGTTTATTTATGCAGGAACTCAGCGATGTTAAATGTTTTTTTGGTACAAACACTGAATTAAATAAAACTTCTATTTACAACTTTATTATTTAAAACACAGTCCGTTAAAGGTGAATTTCACTCTCATATTTTACACACTCTCCGCTCTGTGTGTGTGTGTGTGTGTGTGTGTGTGAGAGACACATTTTATTTATATTTTTTATTTATTTTGACCCAGACACTTTATAACAGCTACACGAATGAGGATTAAAACCAATCAGTTCAAAGAGTGACATTAAAAAAAAAAAAAAAGTAATAATATTAAATATCCTTTTTTTAAATTAGGCGGTAATTCTTAAATCATTAAAAGTGAAATAATTTATTAAATTTATTATAAACTATTTATTCAAATTTTATTTCTTTTTTTTTGGTCCAGAATTTTTTTTTCTTCATTTTGATCCATCACTACTAATATAATAGAGAACCACAACAGGAATGTAAAACGGATGTGTAAATAAATAAAAAAATAACTATATTAACAAACCTGCACTGAGATTTAACACACACACACACACTCACACACACACTCACACACACACACACACACTGCTCTCATATTAAGGTGCTTCTATAAAAAAATCAGGACGTGTTTGTATTGTTTCTAACCTGCAGGAACGAAGCTGTACATTTTTATTACTGTAAACTAACAAACTGTACAAAGGCAAATTTTACACACACTGAGACGGAGAAGAAGATGCTGTGTGTGTGTGTGTGTGCGTGTGTGTGTGTGTGTGTGCATGTGTGTGTGTGTGTGTGTGTGCATGTGTGTGTGTGTGTGTTCTGTGCTGTTCTCTTATTTCCTTTTTTCTCTGTATAAATATGGATCTGATTATAAACTGATCTAACGTGCACATCACTGAGACTGTAAATAACCGATTTCTGTTTCTCTTCCTTCATTTCCTCGTGTACGCTCGGCTTCACTCTTTCACTCTTTCACTCTTTCAGCGAACAGAAACTTTACGGTATTTCTTCAGTCTTTATTCTGTGTGTGTGAGAAAGTCGAGTGCCGCAGGAGATGAGAGGAAACCGTGCTGTGATAATTTACACCTGTAATTCACAGACAACATGATATTCACATTGTTTACTCTACAGCGTGTGTGTGTGTGTGTGTGTGTGTGTGTGTGTGTGTGTAACCTGCATGGTGTGTACATAAGTCATTTATGATCAGTTACATTTCTAATCAGGGATTAGAAACATTACAGGGAATGAAAATAAAAAATAAAAAAAACGAAAAGAAATTTTTCAGAGAACGTGAATAAAAATCGCTCTGAATTGTTCCAAAGTGAAAATGTTATTTTAAAAACTGCTTAACGTTAAAAACGTTGGTTTTTCGTTTGATTTCAGGGAAGTATAGCTTACGCCTAAACATTTCCCAGTATGCCTTACTTCCTGTCCAGAATTCAAATGGGTCACTTCCTGCCTGGCTACAGAAAGATACGATGTTAGTGATACAAACAAACAAACAAATAAACAAATAAATAAATAAATACACACATTTCTGGTTAAATGCAGCGTTTGGTCTGATGTATATCCACAGCTTCCTGTGAGCAGAGTAGGCTGTTATATCTCATCGTATGTTATTAACTGTGCTTTTATTTCATTTCCAACTAAAGAGGCGGGACGAGGAACGCTGGAGCAGGAACAGTAAAAATATCGTTTCTCTTCCGAACGAACCAAAATGAAAAACAAATCATTTCTCATCCCTGTTTCTAATAATGTTTTTGTTCACATTGTTGATCCCAGAATGATCGCGTTTGATCGGTTTTGGTTTTAAACCCGAATGAGAGGAGCTGATTTTATACTATATAGAGTTTCACCAAAATCAGACACGTCTCAAAAGCACAGTTCTGATCTGAGGTGTACGTAGGACCGTTTTTTAAAAATCCCAATGCCGCTCACTCTCGCATTTATTTTATAAAGAATTACGGCTGCTTTCAGACGATCAGCGTTTTGCACTTTGCTCGCGGTTAACTGTACGAATGATGAGCGTTTTTACCGCGAGGTTGAAGCGGTGCTACGTCACCAAGACGTGCTTGAACACATTCAAAGAGCTAGCCCATTCTGCATGTTTCTAAATCTTAAACAGAGAAAAGTTCTGTCTTTAGTCATCTTTTGGAGAAGACGAAAGAAAACACGAATCTTTGCTGCCGTCTTATTGGTTGCGCTTTGAAAAGGTTAACGTAAACTGGGTCAAAGCTGAATTTGACTCAACTTCAAAACGCTAAAAATAGCTACTGAAGATGAGTGAAGTAACTAGTTACTGAATGAACAAGTGCTCGGTCAGCTTATCATTCAACATAACACAAACACCGGCATTATTTTATTAATTCTACAAATCAAAATATTGTGGTAAAATCACACAGATTACGATTTCATGACCTTGATTTAGTGTCTCCTAACTTCAGTAAGTTGTTCATGAGTAACTGTCACTATATAAAAAAATAAAATGTAAAATAATTATAGGATGCGCTGGATCAAGTGCTATTTTATAATCTGCTGGAAGCCATATTGTTAAATTAACCAGAATTTGCGGTGATTAATTAAAACGTGTCGTAGATTTCACCGATGATATAAAAGAATCAACGCGTTAAACGAGACGTGTGTGTGGAACGCCAGAAGAGTCTCACAACACGAAACGAGCACGTTTTACTTTTATTATGGAGAATTCTGAGAGTTATTACAGTTATTTAAAAATTACATTACAACAATCATGAGCAGGTTGGGCCAAATGGTAAACGATGATTTCTGTTCGGTTATACGTGTGTGTGTGTGTGTGTGTGTGTGTGTGAATTTATCTGGATAATGTTTATGTCTATGTTAAGGGAAATCTGAGGAACAGGGTTGCCAGGTCATCTTTAAAAAATCAACGTAATAGCCAAACAAATCCCAAATCACCAACAACGTCACATCATAAATCTTGTTTTATTACAGTAATAAATAATTAACGTGTACGTGAGTAAGTCAGGATGTTTCAGGCGTTTCCATGGTGATGAGTTTGAGGATCAGCTAATTATGTTGTTTTGAAATTAGAGATATTAATCATCTAAAGGATGTAAAATTGACGAACCTGGCGACCCTGCTGACGAAGATTTCCTGCCTTTTCCTGTTAAAATGATACAACCGTGTTGCATTGTGGGATACGGTAACAAACACACACACACAAACACACACACACACACACACAGAGCACTAAATCAGGAATCCGAGCTGCGTCTCAAATTCTGTACTCTGCACTACACACTACACACTACAGTAGCAGATTATCTGTAAAGCAGTAAGATAACGTTATAAATAAATCGTAAAGATTTTACACTAAACAACAGAACACGCTTCACTTTTCGGCAGATGTCATGTGATCACACTTCACACTAAAAGTACGCCATTTGAGACACAGCCCATGACCTGATAAGATTCTCCTTTTGTGTTTCAGTTTAATAATAATAATAATAATAATAATAATAACTAGGCTTGATGATTTTGTGCCACTTTCTTGCCGTGTATGAATATAAATGTGGATGTCATGATGATTATGCAACCCTCTCCTCCCCTCATTTCATTTTGTACATTGGTTTAATTCCTGTTTTATATTTAAATGCAAAAAAAAAGAATAAAAGGCATTTATTTTGCAGCATTGATGTGTTACAGAGTGGTGAAGTACTCCAGACTTTTGGAATTTGAATAATAAGTACAGTAGTTATACTAGAGAAAAGAAAATATGAGCATGAAGATTTTGAAGAACATCAAACATCATCTAAGACTTCTAGACGTGATGAAACAGCAGAAATGGCTGTAGAGTGACTCCAGGCTGATTCACAGCAACACACTGCACTTATTTCCATATCGTAGCACCGAGTTCACACCGACCCTGAGTTCACACCGACCCTGAGTTCACACCGACGGCGAGTTCACACCGACCCTGAGTTCACACCGACCCCGAGTTCACACCGGCCCCGAGTTCACACCGGCCCCGAGTTCACACCGACCCTGAGTTCACACCGACTGAGTTCACACCGACCCTGAGTTCACACCGACCCTGAGTTCACACCGGCCCCGAGTTCACACCGACCCCGAGTTCACACCGACCCTGAGTTCACACCGACCCTGAGTTCACACCGACCCTGAGTTCACACCGACGCATTTTCAGTCCCGTCCAAAGTGAAATGTGAAAATGATATTAATTCGTGTCGTTGGTCCTGTTTTTTACGTCTTTACATCAGCTCCAATTATTTTATTTGTTTTCTGAACAAAGAGGTTACACATTAATTTAAATTCTTAATCATAATAAAATTTATTGAAATACAATCCACCATCTTGGAACTGTGGAGATCACATGACAGTCGTTTTCTCTCGTTTACACTCTAACACGAAAACTTTTCCAGATTTTTGTGATTTGATGCTTGAAATGGAAATAAAGATATTTCTGTGCAGAAATGTGCACCACAGCGCCCTCTAGCGATCGATCAGAATTTAACTTCCCTGTTTTATGCTACTTTTTATTTTCTTTACCCGGTACAACTTGATATTACCCCCTCAAAAAAAAAAAACAAACATATAGGGTGCCAATATTTTTAAGTCGATCATCCACATTGTGACATATTAAAGGCAATGTGAATTTTTTTTTTTAATTTTCATGTTAAAGTGTGTATTAAGGCCAGAACGATTCTACGCTACACTGTATACGTCAAAGACATAATTTATTTTAATTTTTATATTTAAAAAGATTATCTAAACTAAAATAATCCAGGTTAATTTAATCAAAAATAAAATAATCTGGGTTAAAAAATAATAATATAAACTAAAAGAATCCATTATCTGGATGAATATAATCTGTGTGGGGGGAAAAAAATTCAATTTAAACTAATTCAGGTTAAAAATTAATAAATTCATTTAATTTTTTTAGATTTTAAAAATAACATTTTTAAAGTTATCAAAAATAACCTTTTTAGACATATTTAACACTGAAAAGAATAAACAATAAGTACACAATTTTAATATCACAGTTTGCACTGACTTCGGCTTGTAATTATTTTAAAATAGCATAAAAAATATTAAAAAAAAAAAAAAAAGGTAGTGTGATACCTCAGGAACGTGTATCGTGACATAATTTATCACGATATCGATACTGTATGGTCGTATCGCCCAGCCCTCGTGTGTCTCAGATAACGCGTTCCGTGAGCATGAGGTAACACATACACACATTTTTACATAAACAGGAATGGAGGTGGGCGGAGCTTCTTCAGAAATGTTACAAGAACAACGAACAGGACAAGAGAGCGTCGCAAGAGGAAATTAATCAACAAGTTTAAACATCGGAGAGATTTCGCACGCTGAACATCAGAGAGGAATTTCAGAGATGCTACGGTTTTTACGTGACTGGTAAGTCTGTGGTAAAGTGACAGTTACACAAAAGGGGCGGGGCTAAACACACAAAAAAACCTGTTACAAGCATCTTGGTGTTTCGCTCATCTGTTGTGTCTCAGTCGTCAGGTGATATCATCATTGTTTTTTTAAAATCAAATTATTTGTAATTAATTATGTTATTACCTAAGTAACACCGATTAGCGCTATATTTCTTAATATGTAAATTAGATACTTTATTCCACATTCTGTAGCGGATTTGTGTGCGAAAGCGACTGTTAATGAGAACGAAATTTATCGTACAGCTTGTTTTGATACTACAGCTAGTATTTGTAATTCGTAAACACGTATGTAGCCTCTGTGTAGTTAAACTACTTTTCCCATTTTTAACCCTTTTAATTGAAACTTTTTCACAGACTGATGAATATTTCTTCATTTATCGTATGCAATTCCAGAAAATTACAGAACAAATTAGACATGTTCAGATTTTGTGTCAACTAATGTTAGCTAATTATGTTCCATATGTTAGCATTTTCATTTCCAGTCTAGCTAGATCATCTTGGAATTATTACTCAAGTCAGAGCTTTTTGGAAAATTACACGTTTCCTAAAGACTATTACACGATGAAAAGCTTTGATAGTTACAAGTTCGGGGGAAAAAAAAACGTGAGAACATTTTAAAATTCGTAAAGTGGTCATTACTGTAATCCTGATTGGTCAGAAGGTGTTGATTAATTCTCTATAACAGCAGCTCTGACAGTAGCGCAGGTTTATATCAATGCGCTCGTTCTAATACGTTATCGTTTCTATAGCAACAGCTCATTCACAGGGACGAATGTGTGTAATCGTTGATATTTTGTGAGATGATGTGTATTTATGGAAGGAGTCTCCAGTGTCAGTGCTCTGTAACAGTTGGAAGTAAAGCCGTAACTTTTATTTAATCATCAGGACAGCGGAGTTTACGCTTGTTTTTGCGGTTTCTCGGTAACAAGCCGCATCATTAACTTCGAGAGAAAGTGAGGCAACGACTGATAGTAATGGAAGTGAGAACAGGAAGTAACTTAAATTAATTAAAAAAAAAAAAAGTACGTGACGTCATTGTTCAATAAGTAAAGCTGTACTCGTTGTCGAGTCGCTGTGGTGTAAGAGGAATAAAACACTTAGTGACGTGCTCTTGTAGGAAAATAAACTCTTTTTTTCTCATTACTGAAGAATACTGTGCAGCGCGACCAATCAGAACGCCGTTGGTGGGATGACGTCACTGAGAACTCTAGTGGGCGGGGCGTTAAGACAGCCTTCTGGAAAAAAACAAGCCAGCTAGTTAGTTAGCTTTTTTTTTAATAGCTATAGAAACAGATTAATAACATTTATAAGTACATTTTTTACGTCACGTTTTGATAACGGACACCTGAGTAACGTCCCGGCGGATTAAAGGAACTGTTGAAGGTACGTGAGTGAGTGAGTGTGTGTGTGTGTGTGTGTGTGCGCGCGCGCGCGCTTGCTCTCAGTTGAAGCTAACACGCTCGCGCGGCGCTGCTCAGGCGGGAAGGCGGTGTAATGGCGGCGGTTCCGGGCTTCAGCGGCTCGGAGATGGCGGAGTTTTAATGGCTCCCCGGGTCGCTGACGTGTGTTGACGCGGTACTTGCGTGCCAGTGACTCGGTCTGAAAGTTTTTCAGCGTCGAGTGACACACACACACACGCACACACACACGCACATAGAGAGAGAGCTGAAATCAAACTCAACCGTATCTAAACTAATCAACTAACTAACCAACTAACCTGTTAGCATTAGCGTTAGTATTAGCATACGTCGCTAATGCTGCAATTTCTCCTTTTTTGCATTCAAAACGATTACATTTATTAAAACTAGTTAGCTGATACGAGTTATGTAATGAAGCATCTAACTTTATTCGGTTAAATGTTTAAACCGAGTCTCAGTTAAACAGAATGAGATTTTTTTTTGTAGCTAGCTGAATTAGCTTTGATTTAACGGATTTAATAAGCGGCTGTGTTCCTAATCGCTCACTGCGCGATTCACACTCGCCAGGGCGTGTACACTTTATAGGCCCCACCCTGGGCGCGCGCACTGTACAGACACATCTGCCTAGTGCACTTGTTAGGGAGTGAGGAGGGGTTTGGGACTGAGCCAGGCTGACTGACTGAACAAACTGAGGCGCCTCGGGCTTTAACATCTGTTTAGCCATGAGATTTTATTAATCTCTCTTTTACGGGATAAGCACTTTAATAATTTATTTAATCCAACTGCTCAAAAAATGTACTTATTCATATAATCGAATATCTATCTATCTACCTATCTTTATTTATTTACTTACTTGTACAATCGAATATTTAGTTATTTATTTACTTATTTATTTATACAATCGAATATCTCTTTACATATTTGTTTACTTATTTATTTATACAGTCGAATATTTATTTTATTTATTTATACAATCGAATATTTGTTTACTTATTTATTTATACAATCAAATGTTTATTTACTTATTTATTTACATATTTGTTTACTTATTTATACAATCGAATATTTATTTTATTTATTTATACAATTGAATATTTATTTAATTATTTGTTTACTTATTTATACAACTGAATATTTATTTGTTTATACAGTCGAATATCTATCTGGTTATTTAATTATTTTTATTTACTTCCTGAACTTTTCCACCCAAACTGTTGATCCAGAAACTTTTCTGTCTCACGTTAAGTTTAAATCACTTTAAATCTTCTGATTTATTTATTTAGGTTTTACTTGTTCAGAAGTTAAATCCATGAGTTTGAATGTATTTGCATATTAATGAGATGACGATGTATCTAGAACAAAATGCAAAAAAATAAGTTCTCGTTTTAATTACGTGCTCGTCTTGTGTTCGCCCAATTAAATGCTCTGTAGGATGCACATGCCCCGCCCCCTGGGGGCGTGGCTTACTCAGGAGTGGCTGTGAAAGTCTTTGAGTTGTATTTTAACTCATCAATTAATAAATTATAATTAAACACTAAAATGTATAGAATCTGAATCAGTGTTTAAACACCACGCTGTAGAGTTCGGGACCGTTTTAAACTCTGTGTGTGTGTGTGTGTGTGTGTGTGTGTGAGAGAGAGAGTGTGTGTGTGTGAGAGAGAGAGTGTGTGTGTGAGAGAGAGAGAGTGTGTGTGTGTGTGTGTGTGAGAGAGAGAGTGTGTGTGTGTGTGAGAGAGAGAGTGTGTGTGTGTGTGAGAGAGAGAGTGTGTGTGCGCGTGTGTGTGAGAGAGAGAGTGTGTGTGTGTGTGTGTTAATTTCCCAACACACACACAAATGTAACAAATGTACAGATTAATAAAGTGTAATAAAACACTGGAACAGGACGAGTGCAGAGAGCCGCTGTACCCACTACATACACCTCCACCCTCCCTCCCTCTCTCTCTCTCTCTCTCTCTCTATCTCTCTCTCTGTCTCTCCATCTCTCTCTCTGTTTCTCCACCTCTCTCTCCATCTCTCTCTCTCTCTCTCTCCACCTCTCTCTCTCTCTGTCTCTCCATCTCTCTCTCTGAAAATTGCTGATGTAAGGAGAGAAAGATCTGTCCATCTGTCGTCCCCACAGGTGCTTTATACTGAAGTAATCAGACCTCTCACCTGCCAACACACACACACACACACACACCTGCACACACACACACACACACACACCTGCACACACACACACACACACACAGAGACACGTGCTCCGCCCAATCGCTGCGTGCTCCGCCCAATCGCTGCGTGCTCCGCCCAATCGCTGCATGCTCCGCCCAATCGCTGCGTGCTCCGCCCAATCGCTGCATGCTCCGCCCAATCGCTGCGTGCTCCGCCCAATCGCTGCGACCAATCACAGAAGTGCCAAGTCCCTCCTCTGCTTCACTATCATTATTACACTGGAACCAATCAGGTGTGTTTCAGGCTCTGATCAGCTGCTGGCGTGAGAATGAACTAAACACAGGAGTGGGAGGAGACGACGACAGTGTGTGTGTGTGTGTGTGTGTGTGCAGGTGTGTGTGTGTGTGCGTGTGCAGGTGTGTGTGTGCGTGTGTGCGTAAACCATGCAGGATGAAGCCACAGGTGAGTGCTACATGCTCTCAGTCTCTCCGACTCGATGCAGATCACACAGCATGCTGCGAGCGCCTGTTCAGCTAACACCTGGATTTCTGCTCAACTCTCTCTCTCACACACACACACACACGCCTCACACACACACACACACGCCTCACACACGCCTCACACACGCCTCACACACGCCTCACACACGCCTCACACACACACACACACACGCGCGCGCGCGCGGCTGATCTGTTGTACCAACCTTCAGCGCGAGCCTGACTCTCTTAATCTTTTTCACCCTCTCAACTGTCTGTGTGTCGATCAGAGACGGAAAGAGAAATAAAAACGCAGACAGAGGAACAGAAAAACAGAGGGGTTAGAGAGTGTGTGTGTGTGAGAGAGTGTGTGAGAGTGTGAGTGTGTGTGTGTGAGAGAGTGTGTGTGTGTGAGAGAGTGTGTGTGTGTGAGTGTGTGTTTGTTTCTGAAAGCCGGCGCTCACTGAAGATTAGCACAGGTATTATTTAGCGCAGGCCAGTGACCAGTCAGAGAGTGCAGTACAGCATGCACACACACACACACACACGCACACTCACACTCACACACACACACTCACACACACACACTCACACTCACACTCTCTCTCACACACACACACACATACACACAGTCTCACTCACACACACGCACTCACACACACACACACTCACGCACACACACACTCTCTCACACACTCACTCACACACACTCACTCACACTCACACACACACTCGCGCACGCGCACACACACGCGCACACACACACTCAAGCACTCACTCACACGCACTCTCACACACGCACTCTCACACACGCACTCTCACACACGCACTCTCACTCACGCACTCTCACTCACGCACACTCACACACGCACTCTCACACACGCACTCACTCACGCACGCACTCACTCACGCACGCACTCACTCACGCACACACTCACTCACGCACACACTCACTCACTCACTCACGCACGCACTCACTCACGCACACACTCACTCACGCACACACTCACTCACTCACTCACGCACACACTCACTCACGCACACACTCACTCACGCACACACTCACTCACGCACACACTCACTCACGCACACACTCACTCGCACACTCACGCACACAGTAAACTCACAGGGTTTAGCGTGTTACACTGGTCTATAGGATTCTTGTAGTCTGTCTTCAGCTCATCAAATGCAATGATCTGTAACACAACAACAACAACAACAACAACAACAACGTTACAACAACATTCTGTCACAATCATCTTCACCATGTGGGAATTAAAAAAAATATATATATATAGTTAATGTTCAGGTTTTAATATCGAAAGCCGCATGTTAAAAGTTTAAAAGTCTGATGTTTTTTATTGTTATTATCAGAACACACTCAGTAATATTCAACGTGCTTTTCCCCACAATATAATTAAATATTACCTTAAATTTGCATAACACAAAATTCTGACTGTGCCACAAATTTTTTGGTTAGATTTATTCTAATTATTTATTCTTATTATTAACAACACTCCTAATTTTCACTTTATCATGATATTATTATTATTATTATTATTATTATTATTTTATTAAATGATGAATCACAGACGGGTGACGAGTGAAAGTTCGGATAAAAACGTCACAGACTGCGGCGTTTAAAACAAAGAACATTAACAACATTATATTTTAGGAAATGGACCTTACGATAATATACAGATCCATATGCAAATATATGCAAATATATTCTAAAAGTTAAAACGCTATGTTTAGGAAAAACAGAGTTAATGGAAAAAGTTTTAATATTAATAATTTGTATAGATTTTTACATCCTGTGTCCCAGGTAATGAATTATTATTATTATTATTATTATTATTATTATTAATGTTGTCTGTTAAATATTTTAAAAGCTCAGGATTTTAAGGTGATGGAATCTGAGTCTGAATAATATTAATATTAATAATAATAAAACAATTCTTTAAAAAAATACTCTCTATAAAAAAAGGACATGTATACAATATATTCAAATATCATGAAATTTAATTAATTAATTTTTGTAAGGTTTGAGAGATCAGACTTTAAAACACGATCATAATCTTTTTATAATAAACATGAAGCTTAGCTGTTAGCATTAGCTGACTAGCAAGCATAACTACCCGGCTAATGGTTTAAGAAATCACTAAATGATGTAATTAATTAAAATGATCCACATTCTCTGATGTGAAATCTGACTAAAGTCGTGTTTGGTGCGATTATAAACCGTGTAAAAATCATAAATAAGGTGAAGTTTGTGTGATTAGTGCGTTAGAATCACAGGCTGAGTCTGAATCCGCACTTCCGCACTAAGTAGCACAGATGAGAGAGAAGCCGCGCGCGCTGGGAGTGACGCACACTGCGTAGTGCGCGAGGGTAGTGCGCGAGGGTAGTGCGCGCGCGTTCACACGGGGCCATTCAGCCGTCAGCCACATCACACACACACACACACACACAGTCACAAGACCCATTTTACAGGTTTTTTTATTCCATATTTTTACTTACGTGCCAGATGGCGAAGAAGATGAGAGCCGCCGTGAGCAGCAGAGCGAGCATATAGCAAAAGGCCGCGAATGTGAACGCCATATTTCTTTCAGCTAGCTAGCTATAACGTTAGCTATCTTGGAGCTAGCCCCGAGAGCCGTTTTCGCCTCACGCCGAAGAGCGCAACTGCGCATGCGCCTACGAGGGGCGGGCGTTAGGGGTGAAGTGCGCATGCGCATTCTCTGGCTCGCGCCGGTTTAAAAAAATAAATAAATCACGTACCGCAAACATCATCTCGCGAGATTTTGAATAAATATTCAAATCAAAATAAAATTTTGTAATATTTGTGGTGGTTTTGTAATATTTGTTTAATTTTTATTTACTCATATTTTTTATTAATGAATTTATAAACAGTATGGAATATTAGTAGACATTTCACAGACTACAAACTTACAAAATACTGACTCAAGTTTTAAAAATAAATTATATCTATATTTGTTATTAATTATATATACTATTCAATATATAATATTGAAATTGTGTTCTATGAGTTTTCATAAAGATTGCAGTCCAAACAAAGGATTTGTTGTTTTTATTTTTCATGATTTTGAGCGATTCAGAGTAAATATTTACTTTTCATGTATTTTTCCCAGAAGCAATAAATCACTGACTTTTTGTCTTCCATTAAAATACCAGACTGTGAAGGAGATTTCAGGAAGACGGGAAACTTCCTGTTTCCCAGCTGGGATGTGGGATGGAGCGGCGTGTTTTTCTCTTCCTCCGGCTCCAGATTAGAGTTTATTTGTGATCAGTTTCGCCTCACTGATGGAGGACGTTTATAAAATCCATCATCCTTCAGCCCGAACTCTCAAACTCCGGGGTGGCACCGTCACATCTTTCACACCTTTTACACCTTTAATATGAATCGTTCACCTGGAAACATGGACATGGCCACGTCTTAACATAACTCAAGCTTCTTAAATCACCTTTATAAACTTTATCGAGCGTTCCTCACTCTTTCCGTCACACGCTGAAGCGAGAGAAACACATCTGCAGCTGATGTGCGAGTGATGAAGGACTCGGGAGTTTGTCATGAGCTGTAGTTTTATTGGGAACACTGGATACATAAGACATCGTAGAAACCATGGAAAAGTACAAATATTCAGCACAGACTTCACAGGCCAAAAAAACCCCGAAATATTCTACACAATCACAAACATTTAAAATCCAAAACACAGTTTCTGAGCGTTTATCTGAAAGGTAAGAAACACACACAGATCGGTGTTTGTTTTTTAATTAATCACATTCACTGGTTTAAGACTGACATCATCGCGTGGTTTATGAT
>CM075004.1:347973-350473 GCA_037576675.1 Pangasius sanitwongsei | reverse complement strand
CACTCACACATCACACACACATTCCAAACACACACTGTACAGGGCGGAACTCAAGTGCTCAACCTCTTACACACACACACACACACACACACACGCACACACACACACACACACACACACACACACACACACACACTAACCCCCCAGACTCCTCAGAGCGCCAGAAAACAGAAAATGGTCCTGATCGTCGCTCACCATGTCGCCGGAGCTCAGACGCACACAGCACTTCTCTCAATCTGTTTCTCTCCTTTTCCCCTTTCCTAGTCCCGTGACTCCGCCTCAGCCAATCACACAGCACGCCGCGCTCTCCAGCGCGTGACGTCACACGCACAGGGTTCACTCACTTTGTTTTTGTGTAAAATCTTGCGTTTTGTTATATTACATATTTATCACGTGCTTCGGGGTTCAGACATTGTTTTTAAATAAATAGGCTATATGTATTTATATTAATATCATATTTATATATATTTATATCATTAATATGAGGATATTATATACACAAACAACATTTTAATATTTTATTTATTCAGTAATTGTTGTACATTACTGTATTTGTTTATATTGTTTACATGTTGTTTGTGTTTATATAATATCCTCATATTAATGATATAAAAATATATAGCCTATTTATTTATTGGGCATGATTATATTATATAGCATGTTTGTACAGAATATTTATTAATTTATTTATAACTATAAATAAATGCGCACTCTATTACTTGGTTTGGATAACTCTGCTTAAATATCGTGTAGATGCAGAAATAAAACAAACTAATGAAATTAATATATATACTGTATATATAACAATGTGTGTGTATGAAGTAAACAACTTAATGAAATTCTTTACATGTTGATTAATTTGCATATCGATGCATTAGATGTTTTTATTTTTCATAATAATGGCGTCGTTTTTACTGATAAACTGAAAACCATTAGACATTGTTTTAAATAAAATAAAACACTTGCACAGTCCAGATGCTTACGGGTTTAATATCACTTCATTAATAAGTTCATGATAAAACCGAACAAACAAACAAACAAACAAACATGTGAAGTGAGTTAGTCTGTATTTAGGAGTTCAGTGGAAGTATATTAAAGTCTCACACAGTCACCTGCTGACTCTGCTCCTGACTCTGCTCCTGACTCTGCTGCTGCTGATGATGAAGATGATGAAGATGATGATGATGAAGATGATGAATGTATTTCGTGAGTGATCACAATTCAGAAATTGAAAAATGAAGACACACTGAAAGCTATAAACCCGAAGCACAGAGGCTCTGTTCACACTGCGAGCTGCAGGAAGTAGAATCAGAGACGCTCTTCTCCATCATACAGCACACACTGATCTAATCTAATCTAATCTAATCTAATCTAATCCTAACACTACCTACTATAATATCTTATACAGCTGTTATTTACATAAATTAACACAACACTGCATATCTTTCTGTAAAACATCTGTTCATTTCATTAATGTCTGTTCATATTCAGTGTTTATTTTATTCATTACTGTTTTTCTTTTCCTTTATTTGTTGTTATTGTTTGTCTATTTAACTTTTATATTCATTTGCTTTGGCAACATTGTTAAACCAGTCATGTTAATAAAGCACAAGAGAGAGACAGAGAGAGACAGAGAGGGAGAGAGAGGGGAGAGAGGGGAGAGGGAGGGGAGAGAGAGAGAGAGAGGGAGGGGGGGCAGAGAGAGAGAGAGAGAGAGAGAGAGAGAGAGAGAGAGGGAGAGAGAGAGAGAGAGAGAGAGAGAGAGAGACTGCAGGCGGCTCGTGACACTGGAAGCGGCGCTGTTGTGTTTCTGCTCCTCAGTGAGTGTTGATGGAGATGAGCAGCTTTACTTCTCTCTCAATCTGCTCTTCATTCCCACTTGTTTATTCGTTTTTGTTTGTTTGTTTGTTTTTGTTTGTTTGTTTAATCTGCATTTAGACTGAAAACCAGAAGAGCAGAGCTCGGGCCCCGGTGTGGTGAGTGCCGAGTGCGTGTCGTGTGTGTGTCCGGCGATGATGGAGTGTTGATGAGGTGTGTGTGTGTGTGTGTGTGTGTGTAAAGTCGGGATTAAACTCTCCCTTATTCCTGTCTTCTCATTTTTTTATTCTTCTGTCTCTTTTTTGACTGTGTCTATTTCTCTCTCTCTCTCTCTTTTTATATTTTATATTTATTTCTCTTCCTTTCATTTTCTCCTTCTCTCTTTTTCTTTTTTCTCCTCAGATTTTCAGTCTTCTCACATTGTTTAATTTGTTTTATCTTTCTTATGCCATTTTTTCTACCTTTTTGTGGTTTTCTTTCTCTCTTTTTATACCTCCTTGATTTTCTCTCTTTCTCTCTGGGCTGTAGGGTGTGGAGCTCTTTGGCGAGTATCACTTCCTTCACCAGGGGATCCGCTGGCAGGGCAACCTGCTCCAGGTTACACACACACACACACACACACACACACACACACACACACTCTCTCTCTCACACACACACACACACACACACACACACACAC
>CM075004.1:320729-327670 GCA_037576675.1 Pangasius sanitwongsei | reverse complement strand
TTTTCTGACGTCTTCAGGACAGAGGAGTTTACGCTTCTTTGCGGTTTCTCAGTAACATGCGGAACAAGCTGCGATTTGTTTTCTCTTATTAACTTGGAGAGAGAGAATAAAGAGATGCTGCTGAGGGAACGAGTGTTTATAGCTGCTATAACGTAAGTGAATAAAATATTCTTTAATTAATAAAATGTTGTAACTGTTGGTAAATTGCTGAGGTGTATGAGGAATAAAACACTTGTCTGTTTTTGTTGTGTATATTTTTATACTTCATCGTGTATCATTATTAAAGGAAATATATTGAAATTGTGTTTTTGCGAGAACATAAAGTTCAGGCTTTGTGCAGGAGCTTACAGTGAAAAAGATATAATTATATATATATATATGTTCGTAGCTGATTGGCTCAGTACTGTAGGGAAGTATTCTGTATTTAATAAAGTACAGCTTTAACATGTTTACGTTCTCTCGTGTCCCTCAGAACCAGCTGTCCTGGATGGATTCTAAATAAAGAGGGCTCTGCTGCAGGATGACAATATGGCCGCGCCGCTGCTCGCACCCCCAGGCCCTGACAGCTTCAAGAGGTTCACCCGGGAGACTTTGGCCGACATCGAGAAGCGCATCGCTGAGGAGAAGAAGAAGAAACCCGTCAAACCCCGATCCGACAGCAGTCATCGTGACGATGATGACCACAGCGGGCCGAAGCCCAACAGCGACCTGGAGGCGGGGAAGAGCCTGCCCTTCATCTACGGGGACGTCCCCTCGAATTTGGTGGCCGAGCCTCTGCAGGACTTGGACCCCTTCTATATGAACAAGAAAGTGAGTGAAATATCAGCTCTTCCTCTCGCGCTTTGGGTTCTTCAGGAAAACAGGAGGAACGGGATGATGGGCGGGGCTTTAGGTTTCAGCAGCTGTTGTGAGAAAAACACGAGATTTTCAAGCATTCAACAATTTGAATATTTACATCAGGTGTTTAAAATATTCAGTGTTTAAGAGTGACTTTGCTTCATCCTGAAAAGTTTGCTTTTCTTTTAAGATGGCTGCATTTTTTTCTTTTCAGTGTTTTATTTGTTTTCTCAAACCAGCATTTTATAACTAACAAAACTGCCCTCAGGTGGACGACAGGGTTGTAGAAGTATATTACAAACTGGAGCTGAAGTGGAGTTTGGATTTGGGATCCCTGCTGTGAAGCGCGGTGGTGGTAGCATCATGTTCCCCTTGTCCTCTTGGTTGTTTCTCAGAGTCGCAGTCGTGTCGTATTCTATCTATTCTGTCATATTTTAATAATGGATTTAATGTTGTTCTGATGAAGTTTTTTTTTTTTTAATAACCAAACCGCGATTGATACTTTTCCAGGTTTTTATTGACACTTGAGCAGGTTTCAGTGCTTTTTCAGTATCAGCTGCTGTTCACGCGACGCTCACTGTAACCATAACAACGCTCTTATTAGTTCTAGCTAGCATCAGCTAACTAACTAGCTTAGTTTTTTGTCTAGATTAGATTTATTATTCTCATTAATGCAGATGAAGTAAAGATTAGCGTAACTCTGGTGACGTTGTTTGTCTTTGCTGTAGATCTGGAGACAGTTAAATCGTTAAATCTTTATTTTTAGTTAAATATTTTCAGAAATCTCCTCATATTTGCTCAAACTGCAAAAAAAATTATACCTTAGCAAATGAAGATATCTTAAATAAAGGAAAAGTTATCTAATATTCCTCATAAGAGATTAATATATAACAAATATTAGAGCATGAAACCTATTTCTAGACACATTACCTTAAATTATATTAACATAAATTTTTTTATTTTATTAGCAGATAATTTTGCTTCTTTCTAAAATAGTAAACGCTCGAAATGAGTAAAATTATCAAAAAATAGATTTAATAACTTTATATTTGTGTAAAAACAATTTAATAAAGAGAAACATTAGTTGAATTTGCCTTAAGTCCGTGTAAATATTAGAAAAATGCTGGCAGTCGAGGGAAAAAAGACCAGTTTTTTGACCGTGTTTTATAAAAGTGGACATAAATATGTCCATCGAGGGGAAAAAAAACCCAGATGTTTGAGATGTTTTTTAATTGTTTTGGAAAAGCTTTTAAACTTAATCTGGTTTTATTTGATTGATATATCAGAAAATTAATAATTGTTCACAGCAACAAGATGATTAAATCTAAAATATGAGTCGAATTAAAATACCAGTAATATTTTAAATTCTACTTTTTAAAGCATGTTTTTAAATAAGTGTGTGTTACGTTTTTGTGTGTGTCGAAAAAGACATATAAATTGAATACATAAATAAAAAATAAATAAACAAGACATCAGAAGACACAAAAAGATCATTTGGACCTTTATAGAGCTTGTTTTGTACATAAGAGTTTCTGTACGTGATTATAATCTGATAAAACACGCAGTCCTGCAGTATTTAATATCAAAACAACATCATTTACATTCATGACCTCAGCAGTATAAACACAATGAGACCTGGTGAGCGCAAAAAACAAAAATAAATAATTATTTATATAAAATTCAAATCCACAATAGGGTTGAAGAAAAAAACAGCAAAATACAGAAACAGAGATTTCAAATTATGTCGTATTCTGTTGCACAGGACTGTATCGCTTACTTCCTGCATTTTAGCCGATTTCATGATTTTATTTGTTTTCCTGTTTTCACCGGGACACTACAATACCCAGAATGCACTACAACAGCGCGTAATTCAAGCATACTGCGATTGACCAATCAGGACCTCTGAGTTAGACACGTGACTCAGACGTCTCAATCTGATGTACATTCAAGGAACATAGCGGGACTTTAGTGATTTTTAAGCACAAGTGAGAACTTGTTTTGTAAAATGTGGCGTTGTGTGTACTATTACTATTATTTGTAGCGCCCATTTCATCTCAGTTCGGTAGCTAACTGTCAGTAAACTCGGCGTGCTAACTAACGGTGCGTCTCAATCAGCTCGCTCGCTCCCTCGCTGGTGAATCAGTAGATCGTGTACGCGAGGCAGGGCACTAGGACCCTGGCTCACTACACACTGGGACACTGATGACTCAGTTTCCGGCGCCATGACGACATACTCGCATTGTACAGCGTCACCACTGGCGTTTAGCGACAACAGGCACGACCGATATCTTTCTGACATTACACGTCGTGTATCGTCCACTGAATCATCAACACCACAACTCAGGATATTTATTTGTAGATAAATATTTATTTTTGATTTTCTTTGAACTGTGTGGAAGCTTTAGTGTGGAAAGTTTAATTTTATTTAAGTGTTGACTCAGTAGCGTACGCGCCAGGGCTGGGTGTTACGATGATATAATATCAATTATGTCACAATACACTTTTCTGAGTGTGATATTGCATATTTGTTTATGTAGCTCCGGTGGTGCTGCAGTTCATCCTGTCGGCGCTTTGAAGCAAACAATCTTCTTCCTGTAGTCGTGTAAATGTTGTGAAACTGTAACAGTGCCACCTGCAGGACTGGAGCGCTGGATCGCAATAACCAGTGCGTAACCTCAGACAGTGTGTGTGAGCTTTTAAACTCATGAAGGTGGTTTTGTTTACAGATAGTGTGAGCACATTAAGCGTGCTGAAGCCTTAAAGATTCCCGCAGAGGGACACCTGAAGGACCGATAAGCGTTCAAAATTTTCTAAGAGTGTAGAGTTAAAGGTATAAAAGTACGCTGCGTTGGAGATGATCCCTAACCACTGTTCCCTATACTTTAAAATCAGGATCAATACACAGTGCACCGTTATAGGGAACAGGATTAGGAGCAAACATTTAGTGTGTGTGAAGTGAAGATATAAGAACGATATCATGAAAAATTACCTCAGAATAATTTTTTGAGATTGTGGATATCATGACATCATCCTTTTATTGGATTTTCTTTTTTAAAAATAAGATCATTTTAAAAACTTTTTGTGTGTTTATATAATATTTTTTATATTTTTCACTTTTCAGTGTTATATAAAAATATATTTTTAAAAAAATATTTTTTTCTCAAAGAAAAAAGTCCTCATAAGTTGTTAGCGAACGTATATCTCATGATACACATCATGTATTGTAGAAATTTTGTTAAAGAATCGTGACGTGATATTTTTGTCATATCGCCCAGCCGTAGCGTAAAAATACGGCAGAACGTTGAGGAAAGCGTAAAGTAATTAGAGCTAATTTTTTACTGTATTGCTGCAGTGTGTGAAAGTAAAAGAGAAAAGTCCAGAAGAACAGATTTGGGAAGATGTTGTCTTGTGTTTTGTCTCCTCTGAACACTGTTGTGTATTTTAAACATTTAACAAGACGACATCTGCCCTTACGCTTCCATTCCGAGTGAGAGACGTTAGAATGAAAAACACTGGACTTTACCTTTAATGGATGGAGTTGGAGGTGAGGTGGTGTTCAGTATGTAGGTTAGAGGATGGATCGCTCTGCAGCTTTCTCCTCGATGAGTAGAGCAATATTTAGAGGGTGGGAAGCCAACAGTCTGTCGCAGTGTGTGTGTGTGTGTGTGTGTGTGTGTGTGAGAGAGAGAGAGAGACACACACTCTGGGGAAGCCTGTACTCAGTATTCAGTAACACACCGAGCCTGCTGGTTTATTCACAGCTTCAGGATTCAGTGTTTCAGTGACAGATGCCTGGAAACGGACGACATATTGTCTCGTGTCTGACATACGAGTCTCATAATTTTACATTTTACTGAAACATACTGTTTTTAATTACACTGAGAGAGAGAGAGAGAGAGAGAGAGAGAGACAAGAATGGGGGAGGATTAAAAGAGCAGAAACAGGAGTGAGAGATGGATTGAGAGAGAGACAGGAACGAGGGATGGACTGAGAGAGAGACAGGAATGAGAGATGGACAGAGAGAGCAAGAGAGAAGGAATGAGGGATGGTCTGAGAGAAAGACTGGAATGAGTGATGGACTGAGAGAGAGACAGAGAGAGAGAGGAATGAGAGATGGACAGAGAGAGCGAGACAGAAGGAACGAGGGATGGTCTGAGAGATAGACAGGAATGAGGGAAGGACTGAGAGAAAGACTGGAATGAGGGATGCACTGAGAGAGAGACAGACAGAGAGAGAGGAATGAGTGATGGACTGAGAGAGAGAGAGACAGAAATGAAATATAGGCTTAGTGAGACAGGAATGAGGGACAGACAGAGAGGGAGGCAAGAACGAGGGATAGACTGAAACAGGGCATAGACTGAAAGAAAGACAGAGAGAGACAGGAACTCAACATTACTGCATCTATTTTTAATTTAATTAGATTTCAGGAAGATTCTCACTCACACATCCCAAGTGTCTGTGGTGTTTCCCTGTGTGTGTGTGTGTGTGTGTGTGTGTGTGTGTGTGTGTGTGTGCGCGAGTGTGTGTGTGTTTGTGCATGTGCTTGCGCGTGCATGTATGTGTGTGCGCGAGTGTGTGTGTGTTTGTGCATGTGCTTGCGCGTGCATGTGTGTGTGTGTGTGTGTGTGTGTGTGTGTGTGTGTGTGTGTGCGCCGCCGCAGAGAGATGATGTAAGGGGAATGCCGTATGGTAAAAACAAAAAGAAAAAAGACAATAACTGATTTTTTTCTCTTTTTTATTGATATTAAATAAATAAATAAATAAACAGAAGCCTTAACTTGTTGGTTCCATCATGTTAGGTTCTGCATAGAGCCTTAGAGAAAAAGGTTCTTTAAGGCTTTACTGGATAATTAAGGGTTTTAGCTACTCGGAGGTTAGATAGCTTTATTGTCATTCTAGCCGTGGAGAAGTGTACAGTAGGATGAAATAGCTGGTGAGAGGCGAGTTATTACTGAGGCTCCTGACAGTTTGTGGAGAGAAGCTGTTCCAGAGTCTGGACACTTTGCTCTCTTCTAGATCTAGACGGATGAAGGAGGAAGAGATTATGGGAGGGATGGGAGGTGTCAACCAATATACTGGTGGATTTACTGAGGCAGCGTTTGTGGTAGAAGTCCTGAATTGGAGGCAGAAGGACCCCCATGATGTTCTCTTCTGTCTTCACTATCCGCTGCAGGATGCGCTACAGTTCCCATGCTAGACAGTGATGAATGTGGTGAGTATGTTGGGGTGGGGGAGGCCTAGCTCTCCTCAGTGGACTTAGGAAATGGAGGTGCTGCTCGGATTTTTTGGTCAGGGACACAGTGTGAGACCAGGTGTGGTCTTCAGACGTGCTCTCTGAGAAGCTTACAGGTCGAAAAAACCATGGATGTGCAGTGGTGAGTGGTGCACATTGGTCTTCCTTGAGAGACCGAGCGTTGAGGTGACACCAGCCCACTATCTGCTCTACCTCCACTCTGTATTCTGTCTCATTGTTGTTGCTAATGAGTTCCACTACTGTGGCATCATCTGCAAACTTCATGATGCAGTTTGAGCCGTGCTTTGCAATGCAGTCATACGTCATCAGTGTGAATAGCAGTGGGCTGAGTGTGGTGATGCTGGAGGTGTTGTATCCGATCTGAACAGTCTGTGGTTTCTGTAGTCAGGAAGTCCAGGGCTAGTTGCAGGGGAGGGAGTGAAGCCCAGCAGGTTCAGCTTAGTGAGCGCTTTTCTGTGGGATTATTGTGTTCAACGCTGAGCTGAAGTTAATGAACGCTGAACAGCATTCTTTCTTTCTTGTCAAGGTGGCACAAGGAGAGGTGAATGGCCGTGGATATAGTGTTGCCCATGGAGCAGTTCGAGCGATATGCAAACTGGTCAGGGTTGATGAGGTTGGAAGTTAGGCCTTGATATGTCCCATTGTCATCTTCTCAAAGCACTTCATGATGAATGAAGTAAGCGCTACGGCGCAGTAGTCATTCGAGCACATCACGGTACACCTCTTTGGCAGAGGTATGATGATTGTTGATTTAAAGCAACTGGCCACGACCACCTGCCTCAGAGAGATGTTGAAGTTGTCTGTCAGGACATCAGTCAGCTCAGCGCATTCTCTGAGGCAGGACCAGCTT
>CM075004.1:286862-306560 GCA_037576675.1 Pangasius sanitwongsei | reverse complement strand
GCTTCACCCATGAGCTTGTATGTTTTGGATCATGAGCAGATCCTTTCTTTCTCCACACTTTGGCCTTTCCATCACTTGGTTCCAGAACTTTTGTGGATCATCTCTGTATTTATTTGTGAATTCATATCAGACTTGCTTTTCTCCCATAGACAGCTCTCTGGTCTTCATGTAGGTTTATCCTTTTTAATTTTTTGATCACTTGAAAAATGGGTGGGTTCTAACAGGTCTAGATGTAAATATCAGGAAATGAAATTCTGATCTATACTCTCATATTCATCTTTTCATTCGTCTCATACAAAAATCTTTTCAGTATGTAGCAAAAACAAAAGAACTGGCCTTGCTGTTCCAATATTTTCGGACTTTTGCACACACACAAAAACCTAAAATTCATTTCAATAATTTCAATAATTCATTTTTACTTATACAGTGTTATATGTATTTTTTTTATAATTTTATTCTAGTTATATATTGTTCTATTCTGTATTTATAATTTATCGTTTATAATTTATCATTCATTAATCTTCAGTGACCAGCTGTAGAACAAATACATTACATTTATTCTGTATGATTTCTTTTCTTTTTGACAATTATATTCTAAAGTATATTTAAATTTTCACCCCTCAAGACTGATTTCATATAAATTGTGAAATTAGCCTGGGAAGAAATAAATAAAATAAACAAAAAGAACAGTGTGGGTGTCAAATTGTTTTACATTCAATAATAAGTTCATAAAAGAAGCTGATATTGTGGCTTTAAACCAACAACATCTGAGACATAATACTGTGTGTGTGTGTGTGTGTGTGTGTGTGTAGACGCTGTCCGGAGGGTTACACGTGTATGAAGGCAGGACGTAACCCTAACTACGGGTACACCAGCTTTGACTCGTTCGGATGGGCGTTCCTCGCTCTCTTCCGACTCATGACACAGGACTTCTGGGAAAATCTGTACCAGCTGGTATGTGCTCACGTCTCGCCTCGTCTCCTTCAGTTCTGCAGTTCTGCATGCGGAGACTTCAGGGTTCAAGGGTCATATTCAGAGTCATGACCTGAGTAAAAAAGTTAATATTTATGTAAGGAAAGTTCCTGGTATTCAGAGACAGGTTACGCAGCTGCTTAAGCAGATTGTCTGAGCTCCACATTCTCATCGCCTGTGTACAGATCACACCTCTGAGGTCCCAGAGTTTTCTTGAGTAGAAGCTTCTGAGACAAATTCACTATTTTGATTTGTTGAATCAGTAAAATAAAGCCAGTGTTTGTGTTAATTTAGTGCGCTCTACTGTAAAGGATACGATGTATCCCACGGTATATGAAGGATAATCTGACCTAGCGCTCCTCTGCTATGCTTACAGAGAAACTTTAACTTCATTCATCATTTTATCCATAAAATATGACATTTCATTGTTTTTTGAGTGCTTAACTCAACTCTGAAATAATCCATAGTGAATAGGAGGAAGTCAGTTGGGATTCATTCCAAGTTCACAGGTGAAAAATGTAAAACCAAGCAGGACAGAAGACATTACTGTGGGTTAAAGTTTATAATTAAATTGTGATGTTTTCTCCTAAATCCTGCAGAAAAGGAGTTCGGAGCAGAGACAGTCACTACACTCCTGAAGATCACTGTGCTGTCCTGTCCACTAGAAAAAAACATTTAATTCTGTTGCTGTTGTGTTTGACAAATCAGTGAGCTGCACAGTTTCTAGCCCTGCCCACATGTCCTTGTTTGGTTCTTTTGGTACCCTGTAAAGACCTCAGCATACTTCATGAGGAGACGACGTTTAAAATAACGCAATTGCAGAGAAAACGGATGTCGTACTGAGATTTCGCTCGCCAGGTCGTGAACAGGACGATTACCGTTGGGCGAACTCTGCAGACGAACACGCAACACGACCAAGCCTGTGATTGGGCATTGCAAAGGAGGCGTGTCCAAGCCAATTTGCTCGAATGTGGATGACTTTGAAGAGGAACGGTCTTCTTCCCATAGTAGTGGAAACTGATGTGAAATTGTAACGCAGCCCTCAAAGACTTCGACTCCTCATTGAGTATACTGAGGCCTTAAGAAACAGAACCATATTCAGCACTGGTACTTAGTTACAGTATGGGATTACGGATTTGTTACCGAGCCACAGCATCTGGTGGAGAAGTGTTGTTAATGACTTTAGCTTTCTATCGTTCTTACTGATTTCCTGCCTTAGACCCTTCGAGCTGCAGGAAAGACCTACATGATCTTCTTCGTGCTGGTGATCTTTGTGGGTTCCTTCTACCTGGTGAATCTGATCCTGGCTGTGGTAGCCATGGCCTATGAGGAGCAGAACCAGGCCACCATTGAAGAGGCCCAGCAGAAAGAGGAGGAGTTTAAAGCCATGTTGGAGCAGCTCAAGAAACAGCAGGAGGAGGCTCAGGTGAGCACTGACCTGGGGGCGGAGCTACATATGATCTCATTTTGTGGTGTCACTAAACTAGCGGCTCCATGCCTTTTAAACCAAACATGTGTGATATGCAAATTATTAAAGGATTATGAAATGGCACTCAGTAACTTTTAGCCACAGAACCTGTGTGCTACACTACATAGCTTACTTAGCTAATGATGGTGATGAACTGATGATGGTTGCTGTGGTAACAGTTAAATAGATTCTGACATTTTATAAGTCATTTGATGACACATTTTATGACAATTAAGACTCTGATACTGAAATCTATCAGAGAGACATGGTACAGAAAAGTCAATATTTGATATTAGGCTATTAGGGAAAGAAGGAGGACATGGGGACGGTTTTAATTTTGCGTATCTCCTGGATCTCAGGCCAACGCCATGGCCACGTCTGCAGGGACGGTATCTGAGGATGCTGTGGAGGACGACGGAGGTGGACGTCTGTCCCGCAGCTCCTCTGAGGTGTCTAAGCTGAGCTCCAAAAGTGCCAAGGAGCGACGGAACAGGAAGAAAAAGTGGAGGAAAGAGCAGGAGAAGGAGAAAGGAGACAGCGAGAAAGTGGTCAAATCCGAGTCGGATGATGGCAGCAAGAGGAGTCGCTTCCGTTTCCCTGACAACCGGCTGGGCAGAAAGACCTCCATCATGAACCAGGTAAGAAGCAGGAGGAGTCACTGAATCCATCTTTGAAAAAATGAAAAACAATTTCATAATTATTTACATTCAGAATTTTGGGAAATTTAGGAATGTTGCGCTCTACTGATAAACACTTTATTTAAATCCTTGCTGCGCAGTGGGTTTGAATAAAACTAGGCACACTTTCATGCTTGCGGATTTGTAAGATATACTTGACAGATTGGAAACAGTGCTCTAGAGAATTCCCACCTTCTCTTCTGTTATATGTGTAGGTGTAATTTATACTGGGGACATGTCCCTAGAACAATCTGCAATTTTTGGGATGGTGTTAATTTCTCAGGTTGGTGTCTGTAATAAATTATCTGCTTTCTTTCTTTCCTTCTTTCAACATCTGCTTGTTGTCTCTCAGCTGCGTTGTGGTGATCAGGCTGTAGATCTTGCTCTGAGGCTGTTAATAAATAATAGTAGCTGCAGTCGTTAGTTGATTGTAGTAAAATCAGGTTCCTCCCAGCGGGGCTCGGCTCGGCTTTGTTTTTCTGCCTCCTGTATTGTGTGCTTCAGTGCGTACTTTTGCTGAGTCATTGTCCGTTTTACCCTCGTGATTACACAAAGTGCATCAGGCTTCAGCCCAGAGATCAGACCAAGAGTTTGTCTGCTCATCTATCTGCACTAACTATAATTTGTGTGTCCGGGTTTTTCTACATTGTTTTTTCCCATTCAGGTTAAAAATGAGAAATGTGTATGTTCTGTCTATTTCCATCTCTCTCTCGCTTGTTTATGTGTGATCGGTCGTTTAAATCTACATGGTTTCGGTTTCCGTGTGTTATCTGCTTCGAGAACGGCTCTGGACGCTGCATCATCACGTGTGCTGGAAGCTGCGTGTCTGGGCTTCAGTGGGAGGAAATGTGGTGCGGTCAGGGGGACGCCATGCTTTCACTGGCCGTCTGAATTATTCATCCCAGTCCTATAAATCTTTCATCTCCAGCTGAAAGCAGTAACATGGCCTGCACTTTTGGCTGAAAGTTGAGCTCCTGTATATCTGTAGTATGTTTGAGGAACCAGGCTGAAACTCCACCCAGACGCACAGCTTTAGCCAGGTGACTACAGGCAATTACAGGTACCTGAAAGTGATTACAGGTGATTACAGGCAATTATAGAGAATTATTATAGATAACTAAAAGGGATTATATGTGATTATTGGTGATTGTAAATGATTACAGACAGGTGTTTACAGGAGAAATATTGTCTATGATCACCTGTAACAATATGTACAGATGATTACAGGTGATTGCATGAGTTTATAGGAGATTGCACGAGATTACAAATGATTACAGGTGATTACACGTGACTGCAGAAGATTACAGGGAGATTACAGGGTCACAGACATTTACAGGTGATTACAGGTGATTGCAGGTGATTACAAATGATTACAGGATCATAGACAAGTACAGGTGACTGCAGATGATTGCATGAGATTACAAATGATTACAGGAGATTGCAGGAGATTACAGACGATTGCAGGTGATTGCAGGAGATTACAGACGATTGCAGGTGATTGCAGGAGATTACAGACGATTACAGGTGATTGCAGGAGATTAGAGGAGATCACAGGGTCACAGACAATTACAGGTGATTACAGGTGATTACAGGTGATTACACGTGATTGCAGGTGATTACAGACGATTACAACTGACTACATGTGACTGGCTCCTTTAAAAGGTTCTACTTTGCCTCACTTTATTTCAAAACAACTTCAAGTGCGTGAAGAACAGCCCATGCATCCTCCTGCTCACAGTCTTCAGTTGAGAATAATGTAACAGTGGATGAAGGTTGATAGCGTTAGCATTCTGGCATCATGTGATCTGAGGTCGTAGCTGAAGCGGTTTCTCTCTGATATGTGCAGCAGTGCAGATCTTAACCACTTTACCAGATCAATGGCACTCGTCTCTGTGAGGGAAGTGGAACAGTCGGAGCTGAGAGGACTCCTGGGCTTGTGGCTCTGCAGTGGTCAAGCAGCCCATTAGGGAGAAGCCACTCAGACCCACCGCAGTGAAAATGCCTGCGCTAGCAGCTAGCGTTCTGCACTATCAGTGAATTTCAGCAAGCAGCTAAACACTCTGCAGCATCACTCATGTTCATCCACAGCTCTCTGTCACATCAGCTTTCCAGAGTTTGTTTCACTGGGGTGTGCTCTGCTATGCTATGCTATGCTATGTATTTTAGCTAATTAGCTAACATACTTGAATTTTAGTGTTAATGTTCCATTGAGATCCAGCAGAGAAGAGTTCATTAACAGATAAACGGCTCGCTCATGAAAAACCAAACAAGGCAGAAAAATGGTATTATTACAGATTACATCAGCATCTGTAAAACAGGGACATATCATTGACGTTCATGCTGTTTTGCAAATGTTATCATGGATATGAGAATATTAAAAGAAAAACAATAGTTATTTAGCGGGAAGTTATAAAATTTCGTTTGTTGGGAATTCACAGTACGGTGTTGTTATTGTTGTTCTCTTGTGCATGTGTGTAGTCGTAAGGCTTATTTTTATTTGTCTGTTTGAAGTTTTGAAGACTGCAGTAGAAATAAGCTTCAGGATTTAATGTGTATTTATTAAAAAATTATTTTAAAGGTTATATGTATTTTTAATCAAATGAACGTAATCATAAAAACTACTGTCTTCTTAAAACAATGTACATGAGAACGGAAAAAAGTATTAAAAATGATGACATTTTCTTCCTCTGACTATGTCGTCTGTCTGTCTCTCTCTCTCTCTTTAGTCTCTGTTAAGTATACCTGGCTCGCCCTTCATGTCCCGCCATAACAGTCGCAGCTCCATCTTCAGCTTTAAGGCACGTCCGCGGGACGTTGGCTCTGAGAACGAGTTTGCGGATGACGAGCACAGCACGGTGGAGGAGAGTGAAGACCGCCGAGGCTCCCTCTTCATCCCGTACCGGCGCAACAGCTACAGCGGTTACAGTCAGGGCTCATCACGCATCAACCCGCTGGCCCCACACTCAGGCTGCAAGAGGAACAGCACGGTCGACTGCAACGGCGTGGTGTCTCTGATCGGGCCCGGGCCCGGACGCCTTCTGCCTGAGGTGAAAATAGATAAGGCAGCCTCTGACGACAGTGTAAGGACGTCCACAGGGGGAAGTTTACAGTATAGGCATGACACCAGTGGCCGATCTTTATCCCGATGCATTTTGACCTCGATTTCCATCTTGTCTTTCTGCTATCTCAGTTTCTGTTCTTGTTTTTTCCCTTCTTACCCTGCGCTCACACCGGCTGCGATGCAACACGACAAAGCAGCCAAACGTTGTCGTGAGACGGACCGAGCGTAGACGATATGAGCGAAAGTGGAGCGCAGTTTAACTCTATCCACAGTGTTATGGTGGCTCCCAGTGAGAGTGAGGGATGGTGGGATGTCTCTTATGTCTCTTCTTTATCTCATTATCTGTATTTTTGGTTCCTATCAGATATTCGTTCCTGAACCAGTCAATAAGTCTTGCTGTGAAGTTACATGTTTAAAAGTTTTGATCTACACGAATAGCTGTGTTTTCACCGTGAACAGATGGCAAGGACCGAGAGGAATTAATACACAGTGATGCATTGAGTTTCCTCAAGAATGTTTTTATTTTTAGTGGGAAAAACGTGATCGAGTGCTCGTAGCCAGCTGTGTAGTTTATGCAGCTGTATTGCTTTAGCTAGGTGCTACCAAGGGTACCATGGAAACTGGCACTACACTAAAGATAAATGTAGTGAGCTAAAACATCGCTGTTGGTGTGAACGCAGGGTTACGTTACCCCAAACTCCACTCGTGATGTGGTGCGCTGAATGACACAGCAGTTTTCCTAAAATCCTTTACAGCTCATGCTCCCCATCCCAAACAAACAAATTTCTCTCCTTTCCCCACATTTACTGACTTCTTTTATAAGATAATCAAGTCAAACCAACATGGTAACTCCCCATACTATACTTCTAACTCTATTATACAGTCCACCATTTTACTTCTTCCCCTGCTCTTCCTCTCCTCCCCTTCACTTCAGAACCAGTCTGCTGTCTCTGTCCTCTTTTTTCTGGTCTCGACTCCGTCTCTCCCCTCCTCCAGATTAAACGTGATGCAGCAGAAACCCTTCCTAACCTTTCCAGTAACAACATTTACCTCATCTTAGCTAGCATGGTAGACTGACTTCCTTATACTCTCTCTCCAGGCTTTGCCTTTTTAATCTTCTCTGGTTGAGGCATGATCTCAGGCCCAGTTTCCACACAGCTTTGCCACCACCACCACCACCACCACCGACGGCCATCTGTAATCCAGAAGCTCATATAGTCGACGCAGAGTAGTATTAAACCATCTAGTTTCCGTATCAGTATAAGAAGAGTTTGTGGGTTTTTTGTGGTGTTTGTTATCTTTAATTTGGCTCTGATTTCCTAAACACCTGTGCGCATTAAAACAAGTGCAAACTTTCAGTAAACAAAAACAAAGTATAAACTGATTGACAAACAGGATCCCGTCTTTTACGCATACAAATTAAATTAAATTAAATTAAGCCAGCACCATGAAAGTCTCAGAGCTTGAGTTTAGTAGTAAAAGGTGTTTATATGAAGGAGAAACATCATTGTATACCAACTGATAATCTATTATAAAGCTGTTTGGTTACAGATGGAGAAGTGTATGTGTGTGTGTGTGTGTGTGTGTGTGTGTGTGTGGTGGAGGCTGGGCCTTAAAGTGTTTGAATTAACCTCCTTTCCTACTGTGTGCATGT
Organism: Pangasius sanitwongsei; assembly: GCA_037576675.1. Classification (NCBI taxonomy): domain Eukaryota; kingdom Metazoa; phylum Chordata; class Actinopteri; order Siluriformes; family Pangasiidae; genus Pangasius; species Pangasius sanitwongsei. The sequence continues at coordinate 298,728 of CM075004.1, read as the reverse complement.
TCATGCATGTCGACTTTGTGATTTGGACAGCAGTGTAAAGTCAGTCGTCTTTTCAATGCGTACAATCTGGCAACCGGCCACACGGTGATGTCTGAAGCACGTAGCGCTGGTGTTGAGGTAGAAAAGAGCAGCAGGAATGGAGGTGCTGAAGATCAGTGGCTTGTTTAAATATGCAGAAAAACGCAAAAAGATTCCGGTTTAAGGTTCAGTTTCAGTGTTAATGATTCGGAATGAAGGATGATGGACTGCTAAAGCCTCAGAGGGAGGTGGATTATGCGTAAGTGATGCAGCTCAACTGGGACAGAAATGTAGGAATGTAGAAAATCTACATCTTTATTAGGAAATGTGATTTTGGGGTGCAAAATGAACAATAGGCTTTAAATTAACAGACATTTTAGTTCAGCGCTTAAAGTCTTTATTTGTCTGATAAACATTACAGCACAGTGAAGTTCTTTTCTTTAGTCTTGATCATTATTTTACATTTCATTTCTTTTTAAATTTTAGTTTAGCCACTTTTTAGTATGGCATTCATAACTGCTATTCATTTAATTATTTAGATATATTTTAATTTATATTTTATATATATTTGTCAGTGTTAATAATTCTGTGCTTTAGTTTCTATTTATTAATCTTTTCAAAAGCTGTTTTAATTCAGATGTAATGTTTGTGTCAGTTTTAGTCATTTTAAACTTTTATTATCTTTTAGTGTGATTTATTAGTTTATTAGATTTTTATTTTTATTGAGCTTTTATACAGTGTATTTTAGTGTCTGATTTAGTAATTTTAGATCTGGAAACAGTGAACGTTGCAGAGCTGGATGTGTGATATTTAGGGATGAATGCAGGAATACACCCCCATGGGACAATTAAAATAAGATATAAGGCAGAAACAATTAATATGCATTATTTTGTGTAGGTAGTGTGGGTAAAAACAAAAATAAATTTAACAGATTTTTAAAAACGTATTTCATTTCAGTTCACTTTGAGGCGATATTTCTAGGTCTTTAGTCCCAGTTTTTAATTTCAGTTTATTAATTGTGTATTTTAGTTGTAGTTTTATCTTTGTAATTTTAGCTTGCATTGCCTACAGTAACCGTTGTGTGGTAGCGCTGACATTTATAAAAGTAATGGTATTGTTATTAGTATTGTTATTAGTATTGTTATTGTTATTTTAGATGAGTGATATCACAGAGATGGGTAGTATGAGGAGGATTAGCTGGGAGTGAAGTGAGATGTTGAGTCAGGCGTGTGGGAGGAGGCGCAGTGATGGACAGACATTCGTGTTTTGGTGTGATGAAGAGGATGCAGATGAATCTCATGCTGTCCTTCAGTTTATTGTGTGTGTGTTACAGTGTGTGTGTTACAGTGTGCTGCTGTCGCTGTGTATAAGTGTGTTTTTGCCTCTTCCTCATTCCTCACTCTCGTGTACAGACAACTGAGGTGGACATGAAGAGGAAGCCCTCAGGGTCTCTCATGGTGTCCGTCGACCAGCTGAACACGTCGTTTGGACGTAAAGAGCGAGCGAACAGTGTGATGACCGTCATCACTAACACACTAGTGGAGGGTACCGTACTTCTGACCGAGTCCCATCTGTTTTTTTCTGCATTCTCTTCTTTAGGTGCTTGGCCTCCTTATTTAACCCTGTATTTTCTTTGCTGTTCCTCACACAGAGCTGGAGGAGTCTCAGAGAAAGTGTCCTCCATGCTGGTACAAGTTTGCCAACACATTTCTGATCTGGGAATGTTGTCCACTCTGGTTGAAAATTAAAGAGATCGTCAATCTGATAGTGATGGACCCGTTTGTGGATTTGGCCATTACTATATGTATAGTGCTGAACACCGTGTTCATGGCGATGGAGCACTACCCCATGACCCCTGAATTTGAGGAGGTTCTGTCTGTAGGGAATCTGGTGAGTCAGATCACAAATGGATGATAAACCACTCTCCCAATGCGCAGGGTGGCGTAAGTGCTCACGGTCACGTTATAGAATAAACGGCACAAGAAACATTACATACGAATTGAGATCCAAACTGCAAATTTCCAAATTTAATATTGTTTATAATCATTGTCACAGCGCAGGCTTTAGAGAAATCCAGACGTAGATTTAGATTTATCCCTAATGAACAAGCCAGAGGTGACACTCCCTGATACGACGTGAGGAAGAAACCATCAGAGGAACCAGATTCTTCCTCGTCTGGTTGACACCAGATTATAAATCATTACAGTGTGCAGGTAGAGAAGAGCACGGAGAGCGTTTACAGGATGTTCAGTATGAGCAGATTGCATCTTATTCAGAATTGGTAACTTTAATCACACTTAAGATACGTCAGTATTTACGTGAGGAAAGTTCCTGGTATTCAGAGTCGGGTTATGCAGCTGCTTCAGTGGATCTTCTGAGCTCCACATTCAGATTATTAAAATCACCTGCATGTAGTTCACACCTCCGAGGCTGCCAGATGTTTCTTGAGTAGAAGCGTCTGAGACGGAGTTTTACAATAGCGTCTAGACCACTGCCTTTAAACACACTCACCTTTACACCTGAAAATAATCAGCAGTAGGTTATGACCGGAAGACGATCGAGATGCAGTTAGCAGTTTAGCTGTAACTTAATTTTTTAAATTTATAACATAGTTATAAAGTTTGAGAATTCTAGCTTTGTCAGCTTTGTAGATTTGGCTTTACTAAAAAACAAAACTTTTTTGCTGGAGACTTTACAGTATTATTGCCACTGTATGATTACAATTATTGTTCCAGAACCTTCCAGAGCCACTGTCACAACTATGCAATAATAATAATAATAATAATAATAATAATAATAATAATAATGTACATAGATGTTTATAGAATAACCATTTAACAACATTAATGAAATTTGACTGTGTTACATGACAACACATAGTTACAGATATTTCATGATTTAAAGCCTCTGACAAAGCAACGACAGAATTAATGAATTTATTGGGAATTAATTTTGAGTTTGTTGATGCATTGTACAATCGTACATATATATATATATATATTTTAGCGTGTTACATTCAGTACAGAATAAAACCCTCTGCGTGTGGTGCTTTTTTAGTAAAATAATCCACAACGGGGTGATGTGATGACACGGGGTTACTGTTACCACCAGAGTTGATTATTTTTCTATTGCAGCCTGTTTCCAAGTGTGTTATTCCTCTTGTACCACAGCAGTTTACTAACAATTATGCATTTTTATTTGTTAAAGAACAATACATGATACTTTTTATCTGTTTATAGTTACATTTATTGTTGGTAAAACAAGTTGTCACTTATGTTACAGCAGCTATAAACAGTCGTTCCCTCACCAGCCTCTTTTTTTCATTAACTTGAAGTTAATAAGACCAAAAAAAAACGCAGCTTGTTGCAGAGGAACCATAAAGAAGCGTAAACTCCTCTGTCCTGAAGACGTCAGAAAACTTAAAGTTACAGCTTCACCTCTGACTGTTACGAAGCGCTGACACTGGAGACTCCTTCCATAAATGTTACATAAACACATTTCTCCTTACAGAAAACTTTTTCTAATCCGTTTATGCGAAGCATCCGCCGTTCATGTTCCTGTGAATGAGCTGTTACTATAGAAACGATAACATATAAGAACGAGTGCATTAATATAAACCTGTGATTTGCAGCTGCGCTACTGTCAGAGCTGCTGTTCTAGAAAATTAACCAACACCTTCTGACCAATCAGGATCCTGAAATTTAACATAAATGTTGACCTGTAGTTTGTATTAAAATGTCTGTATGATGAAGACGGTATAGTGTCTTTGCCTCTGTCTTTTTGCTTCCAGGTTTTCACGGGTATTTTCACAGCCGAGATGTTTGCGAAGCTGATAGCGATGGACCCGTATTACTACTTCCAGGAGGGCTGGAACATATTTGATGGCTTCATCGTGAGCCTGAGTTTGGTGGAGTTGGGGCTCGCTGATGTTGAGGGATTGTCAGTGCTGAGGTCCTTCAGACTGGTGAGTGTGTATTTGTGTTTGCATTTTTTAGAAATTGTGATTTATTACGTAAAGTATGGTTTAAAACAGATCATGTGCATCTGTTTGATGGATACTAAACAAAAAAGTAAGCAAAGGATTGTTCTTCTGGACCAAGAACAATTTCGTGTGATTTCTAAAGAGAGAAGAGATTTAATTCATAGCTGCTCATGTTTTAGCGTAAATTTTGGAATTGGTTTTATTTTCAAAAATTCCATTTATAATGTTGTTAGGGGTCCAAACACCAAATAATGTTTTTGCTAGTAAGGTTCAGAGCCATGAACTTTGTCTGATAGGTAGTAATCCCTGCAGGTGAGCGAGATGAGCCTGATTGGCCTCAAGGGGGAGCTACAGCACAGTATTTCACATTTTGACTCATAACTCCTGCTAGCTTAGAGTTCTTACTTCTGTAGAATATTCGCCACAAGCCAAACAAAAGAGCCTTGAAAGCATTTTTTTTAAATCAAACTTGAGTGAGATGTCAAATGTCGTGCGTGATGGTCAGTAGGGGAATATAAAGTTTCTCTGCAACCACTTGTGCTATAAAGTTTAAATTTTGCAGCTAACTGGTTCTTAAGTGCGACCTGTTCATTGGAAAAGCATGGCCTCCATTAGCCAATCAGCTTTCAGCAGTCAGTTTGTCCGAGGCCTACAAAAGATACTAGATGTTTGCATTTGAGCTACGTTCCCTTTCTGTTCTTCTTTAGCTGAGGGTCTTCAAACTGGCAAAGTCGTGGCCCACTCTGAACATGCTGATCAAGATCATCGGGAACTCAGTGGGTGCTCTGGGAAACCTGACCCTGGTGCTGGCCATCATCGTCTTCATCTTCGCCGTGGTGGGCATGCAGCTGTTTGGGAAGAGCTACAAGGACTGTGTGTGTAAAATCGCCTCGGATTGCGACCTGCCGCGCTGGCACATGAACGACTTCTTCCACTCGTTCCTGATTGTGTTCCGTGTGCTGTGTGGAGAATGGATCGAGACCATGTGGGACTGCATGGAGGTGGCGGGACAGACCATGTGCCTCATTGTCTTCATGATGGTCATGGTCATTGGAAACTTAGTGGTGAGTTTAAACCATCTCCCACTGTTTCTTTACACTTTCACATGTTATTGAATTGAATTTAAGGCAAGTGTTTATAAAAAAAACTTGCATAAGCTGTTTATAACTCACATGGTCACATACGTAAAAATTCATAACACTGTACATGACAAAAATGTATGAAAAGATACAAAGGTTAGGGTTCAGGAGCAGGTTTAAGGGGAGGGGCTAGTGTTTATACTTTAAACAAGACTTCTTTAATATGACATTGAACAAAATTCACCCTTGTTTCTTTGAGTTTGTTTGAATTTCTCATGTAATCAGGTTAAATCTGTCATGATGATCAATGCTAGGGTCAGGGTTAGGGACCTAACCCTGGGATAGAAGTTCCAGACAAGTCCACTGATTATAATCCTCGTTGTGCATCCCTTAATCGTGTTTTTTTTTAAAGATATTGATTGTATTGCGATACACCGTGGTCCTGCTGAGTGAGTCTCCTCTGTTCCTCTGTCCCAGGTGCTGAATCTGTTCCTGGCTCTGCTGCTCAGCTCGTTCAGTGCTGATAATTTGGCTGCCACTGATGATGACGGGGAGATGAACAACCTGCAGATCTCAGTGATCCGGATTAAAAAGGGTATTGCCTGGCTCAAAGTCCACGTGCGGTTGCTTGTGGCTCACGTTCTGAAGAAGTCGCCTCTGGAGGATGAGGACAAGCCTTTGGACGACATGTATGACAAGAAACTGAACATCATTGGCAACCACACGGGAGTGGACATCAAATGTGGCGAGCTCGACTACGCCAAGAACGGCAACGGCACCACCAGCGGCATCGGCAGCAGCGTGGGGAAGTACATGATCGACGAGGACCGCATGTCCTTCATCCACAATCCCAATCTGACTGTGCGTGTCCCTATCGCCGTCGGAGAGTCGGACTTTGAGAACCTGAACACGGAGGACTTCAGCAGCGAATCGGATGTGGAGAACAGCAAAGATGTGAGTATGGAGTGCGAATGACAAAGAGAAGTCAGTGTAGTGGTGCAGCGACTAGCACTGGTGCCTCATGGCTGTTTTTTATTACATCATTTTTTTGTATGTTCCTTAATCATCATAAATCCCAAAGAGATGCTTGCCTTATTAACCTAGCACAGGGCTTGTTTGACTGATAAACCATTAGAACACACTGTCATGCTCAGCTAGTGAGAAATCAGTGTTCCTATCTTTAGTTTCCTGCTGGTTGCCATGGTTTCACAGGTAGCAACAGGCTTGTGTGATAGCCAAAAAAATGCTGCAACAATCTGCACAAGCTACCGACAAAATATATACAAAACCACCCACATGACCACAAATCAGAGGACGTCCCACTAAAAATGGTTCTGGAGGGAAATCACGTGGGTGTAGAATATTTGTGTGCAGTGCATCACTCTCTGTAGCAGTGATGATTTTTGATCTACTGATAAATCAAACACTTGAAGCTCTTACCAGCAGAGTGCGTCTTACTGACCGACTCGGGCACTATGAGTAGAACCAAAAACATGGAAACTGTTTCACTGTCGGGGGGGAAAGGAAACATGCCACCATCCTTTACTCTTCAGTCACTCAACTTTGGCATGTTGCTTGCTCCACCTGCTTCGCATCTCTAAAATCCACTTCTCCTGTCGCCAGAAATCACAGCTCTTAATGAAAAATGAAAATAAATGACGTCCAGGTACATTGTGAATAACAAGATAAATCCTGTTTCAGCAGCGAAAGTAAAAAACTACACATGCGACTGATATATTTGTCTTATAGCTTTAATGCTGTTTTTTTCTTCTGTTTTTTTTTTTTTTCATTTCATTGTTTTTTTTAGTAGATTTTGCTTTGTTTTTCTAAAGTTGACGTGAGGAGGTGGGGGTGTAGAAGTTACCTTCTTTTACTAAAGTCCAAAGATAATGAACAAAAACATAAATCCTTCCAAAAAAATCATCATTAATTGTGCAGCTGTACATTAATTGTGTAGCTCTGTTAATTCACATTGTGTGACTTTTAGGCATCATGTAGGAGAAGGGTGGAGTTTCATTTCTCACTCTTGGGGGAATAAATATAATAGAGGTGAATAAAGGTGAAAATGTCTCTAACATGCAAAAAAAAAAAGCTATCTTAAGTACAGAGAAGTATAAAAGAATCGTAAAGGAATTTATTTCTAAACATTTTACTCATTTCCAATGTGATATTGTTGTCGCCATTCCACAGTGCTTCTTTCAAGAATTTACTTATATTTTAATAATTATATTATTAGACAGATTTGTCTATTTTTACTGTATGTGATCAAATACTGTTTATTATTCCAATGAAATGGGTTTAGTGCACTTGTTCCTCTAGTGAAACGCAGTAACTCGGGAGATTAACTGTAAATCCTCGTCACCTCACAGTTACACACAAATTACAAGTGAAAACAAACACGAAGGCCAAAAACAGTTTCACTGTCAAAGCAAGAACTGTTCATTTCCCTCTTATTTAGGAAACTTTGAGCTCGTACTCAGTTTCCCACAGACATCTTCACTGCTGTGTGACTTTTTTCCTTTCCTTGAGGTCGTTGAACTGGAAAACGCCACTGACAAGTTGCTGAATCGACGCCTCTATCAGCTGAAAATATGATGAACATGTATTTTATTCTATTCCACATGGGTTTGAAAAGGGCTCACTTGTGCTTATTACACTAGATCAATAATGAATGTTATTATTTTATATTAAAGTACTTTTAGTAATATTTCGTACAGCACAGTTCGTCTTACACCCATGACATGGTAAAGCTTTAAATTTGTTATTGACATGCATTATACTTGGCAACCCTACTTCATAAAAGAACAGTTAATAATACCGTATAATCAGCTGAACTCAGGTCAGTGACTGTAAATATTGGCACCCATTCAGCCAAACATTAGCTGTTCCGTGTAATAATGAATCAACTATCTTATTTCCATCAGAGCAGCTACAGATAAAATAATTCAGTTGTATTTAGTAGAGTATTTGGGTGAAGTCATCTCTTGTTCTTCTTCTTAATGTTGAAGTAAACAAAGCCAAAGTGTAAGAAATGCTAAAGGACTTTGAAGGCTGCGCTGGTACTGTAGAAAAGTACTGTTTTGGCTTTGTGTTTGAGGAAAGAGGGGGCCTATAGGGTTGGTGCTATTAGTGAATTATGGACCAAAGTAATTTGTAAAACCTCACTGCTCTACCCACATCAGCGCAGGAAAAGCAGCTGGGTGGAAAGTCTTCCCTGGGCCACATGATATCTGAGGCTGAAGTTCTGCAGTTTGTGTGAGTAGATTAAAGACGGTGAATTAAAACAGGACAAAGGTGCGGAGTCAGGAAGAGTAGATTACGGCGGTATCACGCAGCAGATTCACGCTGCGTAGGCGGTACAGCCGTAGTGTTGAGCTCGGCTAGTGCTGTGATTTATTGCCTCCCTGCTACTGCTGAGTGCTTCTCCACTCAGAGCTTCTTCACTCAGCCAGAGAACAGTCGCAGTCCAGGACATGATGTAATGTTTCGCTTTATTGCTTTGATTTCTTTTGTATGCGCATGTGTGAGTATGAGAAGCATATATACAATCACTGACTGCTCTATTAGCTCCACCTATGAAACGGGTCGCTTATTACTATTATATGCACCAAATATGACACTATTACAAAATATTTTACTTATTGTCTTTTATGCAGACGCCATCTTCAGGCATGCTGGTAATAAATGGCCCTGGTCATGTGAGCAATTACATAAACCCACCCACACATAAATACAACAGAGCTTGACATTTCTGTCATATAGTGTGTCTATATCTAGTTCACTGAATCATTCATATTCCTTCTGCTTTTCCTGGTGTATGTTGCGGTGGCAACAGGCTGAGAAGATCAGTCCAGACCTCTCCATCTCTGGCCACAGATTGGGTCCTGAGTCTGACCCGGGGTCTCCGTCCAAGGGGGACGTGCCTGATACAGCTCTTCCGGGAGCTGACAAGTCCTTGTAAGGTGCCCAGATAACCTCAGCTAGCTCTGCTTGATTCAGAGGCTCTCCTGGATTATCACCTTATCATAGAGAGTAAGCCCAGCAACCCCGAGGAGAAGCCTCACTTCCATGGCCTGTACTTACAGCCTTGTTCTTATTACCTACATCTTGTGACCATAGCTGAGGATAAGTGTGTAGACTGACTGCTAAACAGAGAGCTTCGTCCACAAACTGAGCTGCTGCTTCACCACCACAGACTGGTACAGCAACTCCAACACTGCTGCTTCTGACCCAATCTCCTGCTTCTATCACTCAGGAATAATATTCCAAGATACAGAGATTGGATCGTATGAAGTAGTGACCCAGATACGCCATACTCCTGCAGTATGCACAACAAATGGCACACAATCATAGCCCTTCTCCAAATCAAGAAGGCACGTGAAGACTGGATTAGCATGCTCCATGCCCCTTACAAAGCAGTGCAAGAGTAAAGAGCTGGTCCAGTGTTCAGCGGCCTGGGCGGAAACCACATTGTTCATCCTGAATACAGTGTCCAAATCTCATCCATGCCTGCAGCCTTGCCACTGTGAAGAGCTTTAGTACCCTTTAGTACCCCATAGTACCCTCAGCCACAGAGAGGGACTCCCAAGACAACAGAGATTTCTGGCACTGCTTCCTAAAGGGAGGGCATGTTCACTGGGTTGAGGAGTTCCTTAGCGTTCCTTCCATCGCTCAACGATATCCCCAGCAGAGGTCAACATTCCCACTTGAACACTTGCACTCAGTCTCATCTCTCTGTCCTGAGGCACCGAACTGTTTTCCCAGAACATCATGAATGTCTTTTTCCATGGTCTTTCCAAACTCCTCCTATGTTGTCTTATGTCTCAAATGAATCAGGAGTGCCCATCATGAGTGTTATTCAGAAGCCCTACCACTTCAACTTGGCAGCTTCCCTCTCCACTGGTGTCCATCAGAGTGTCTTAGAGACACCACCATGACTGGCACCCCAGCCTCCCTGCACAGCTTCTTGCAGCTGCTTCTACAGTTGATTGACTTCAGCACGGTTCATTCCAACTCAGCGTCCCTGACCTCACTCAGTACACGTGAGGAATCCATACAAAAGTGTGAGTTAAATATGTCTCTGACTGAAGCTTCTGCCAGACGCTCCAAAGCAAAGCTGAAGGCTGTCCGGGGTTATGAGGGAAATATGGTAATGACGAGATGACGACTCCAATCTGCGCTGTTAATCTTTTTTGGACTTAGACATGATTTGTTTCCATGGAAACACACACAATGCCTTAATGTCTTTCAGAATCAGAGCTTCCCAACTGGTGCTTACAAAATCAGTGAAGATGTGAACACAATTGCAGTGTGTGTGTTTTTTTTAAACATGTAGTCGTTGAAAAGTTGCTGTGGTATGAGTGGAATAAAACACTTCAGGGTGTGTGGTTATATGAAACTAATCAACTCAGGGGTCGGAGACGGCACTCCAGTTTGGGCCGCATCACACCATCCTTTATAGCCTCTCTCCCTTTCTCTCTCTCTCTCCCTTTCTCTCTCTCTCTGTCTTTCTCTGCTCTTGTACACACACATAAACAGAGTTTCTTCACAGAGCCTATTTGTGTGCGTGTGAGAGAGAGGTGTGTGTGTGTGTGTGTGTGTGGGTGTGGGTCACCTTGACCCAGTTTACAGGGACAGATCCAGTACAGCTGGACTACACGTGTCGAGAGCTGAACACAGATCCAGTAATGTTGTAACAGGTAATGTCAGGCAGCCAATCAGGGCGTAGCTGGGAGGATCTGAGTCTGTGATTGGCCAGGCTGGATCAGTGAGGACTGCAGTGGTGGTGTGTGAGTGCTCTTTGATTCTATTACTGCTTCTGTGTGTGTGTGTGTGTGTGTGTGAGTGCTGACAATAGGGATTTTGTAAAACTGCAGAGTCATGCAGGCCCTGCAGATGGAGACGTGTCTGTGAGAGGCTGTGTATCGGACTGTCTGAGTGCAGGGATCAGACTGTGGCTCTGACGTTCACGCTGTGCTGCTGCTCAGGACGTCCGACTCGCCCTGCAGAAACAGGCTGAAATGTGATTCTGATTCGCCACATAATGGACACATCGTTTATTCATATTGTTATTTTGTTTTTATTTTTAAAATATAAAGATGACTTTCTCTGGTATTGAACACTGGAAAAAACAGGTCTGGTGTGTTTTTTTTTCCCCCAACAATTTCCATTTTTTTCCCTTAAATCTGAAAAATGATAAAGCATTCAGGTATAATTAAGGAATAAAACCCTTGGGGGCATGCTGTTATAGGAAAATAATTACTGTGTGTTTATTACAGAATGACATGCCATACTTTTTATCCATTTGTAATTACATTTAATATCTTGTGCAGCAAGTTAGTTCCTGTTGTCGCTTACGTTATAGCAGCTGTAAACAGTGGTTCCCTCACCAGCCTCTCTTTATTCTCTCAATAAAACAAAATAAACGGAGCTTGTTACGCATGTTACCGAGAAACCGCAAAGAAGCGTAAACTCCTCTGTCCTGAAGACGTCAGAAAACTTAAAGTTACAGCTTCACCTCTGACTGTTACAAAGCGCTGACACTGGAGACTCCTTCCATCAGTGTTACATAAACGTCTCCTTACATGTCATTTTTACATCTGTTTATCATCAGTGGAGCGTCTGCTGTACACGTCCCTGTGAATGAGCCGTTACTATAGAAATGATAACGTATTAGAACGAGAGCATTAATATAAACCTATTTGTTGCTGTTATAGAAAACTAATCAACACCTTCTAACCAATCACAATCCATCTTTCTCTCTCTCTCTCTCTCTCTCTCTGTCAGT
>CM075004.1:264362-281862 GCA_037576675.1 Pangasius sanitwongsei | reverse complement strand
TATTGCGATCTCATACAGCGTGACGAGGAATCATCTTAAAAGACTTACAATAATCTTTGCGATACTTTTGTTAACAGCAGGGCTTTAAACAGCACGATGCTGAGTTGGACTAAAGCTCGTAACTCGGAATTTCTGACCTGCAACTAGAAAAAAAATAAAAGAAACACCACCTTCTACTTGGAATTCTTACTCGGAATGTTGGGAATGTCTCCTCAACCCTGAGCTCAGCACATGACATATCAACATGGCGGCTCACACCATCAGCAGTAAATAATTTATCCAATAATAATCCAATGCAGCATTAGAGCTCATTCCATACAGGCGTGTTGCAGCTCCTCAGGGTGATGGCGCCCTCCGCTGGCGTGGAAGAGCAGGCTGTGTCAGCACCTTTTACTCCAACAGCATGTTCTGTTTTGAGTAAACACCAATCTCCAGCCCACTGCGCAGCGCTTACACTTACAAAAACTTCTAAAAAAAATTAAAAGAGCAAGAACTGATCTACTGAGATGATTCTTCCAGCCTCTGTGAAGACTTATTGCAAAGAATCTGATGATATTTTTATTATTTCGTTGAGCTCTACACAGCAAAAAGTGCCAAAACATGTCAGGATTTGTTTCAGGATTTCAGGATTTGTTTGATTAAAAAAGACTGTATTCAGAACATGAGACTTAAGTTCAGATGATAAATAAGTTCTTCACAAGTTCTCTGGCTCATGAGAAGCAAATACTTAGGATGGGCAGACTTCAGTTTTTTAAAACAGCCTGAACTTCATATTTCGAGATTTTCAGTAGATTCTAGAGCCCTAAAGACGAAAAAACAAAATCAGGTAGAAAATGTGATATTGCACGGGCGAAATCTGCAGAGCAACACAGCAGAAGAGCAAGATGCAATAAAAAAAAAATTTAGGCAAAATTTAATAAGCAGCTAATCGTAGCTGAACAAACTGAGAATAAAAGGAGGTTTCATCGATTCCTTCAGCAGACTCTTGGGTTTTTTTGCATTTCTTTCTTTGTATGAGGAAGAAAATAATGTGTCAATTTATTTGCTGTTTAAAAATGTCCTTAAAAACTGTCATCAGAGAGCTACGAATTAATAATAAAACAAAACAAAACACATGAAACATGATGAACATCACTTCTGCCTGATCAGCTGCTACTGACCCAGAGGTTATTGTTATTATTTATTTACGTTCCATTTCTATGTTTCTTACAGGAAGTTGTTCGTAATCTAAAGTGCAGTAGTCTACAAACAAACGTAACCAATGAACAGCTTTAATAAAACGAGGAAATGCTGAAATTTATATGATACAAAATGTTTGACTCTTTTGACCTCTGTGTAACTGGTTTGGGTGACACTTTAAAATAAGAGTTCATTCACATTACCAAGTGATTTATTTATTAGCATGAACAACAGGTTAATTAATAATAGTTTGTGATAGGTAACTGCATAGCTAATGTGCCGTCTGGGTGGGCGGGGTATTGCTCCCGTTCTCCTGTCAGTCACAGCGAACAGGCCAATCGTGGGCGCCTGTGAGCTCATCTACACTCCTGGGCAAAAAAAAGGGCCAAAATGGCAAACTCTGGTGCTTCTAATGGTTTAAGAACAAATCATTAGTGAGGAGATGAGCAGGAATGAAGCAGATGTTCTCCTGAGAGCTCCTGAGCCTCCACTCACTGGTTTCCTTTCGCTGTTTGGGGAAAAGCTAGAAACAGCGAAATTCACTTCTACAGTCTTCTTGTACGCAAAATCATCATAATGATTAAAATGTTTGGTGTAAAATTCAAACTAACACGTGTCTGGGTGTACAAACTTTTCCAATAATATCTTCTGGGATTTTTTTCCTTAAAAGATCAGTGATTATTTGGTTATCTGCTGCACCTGATGCAGCTCATCAAGAGCCACAAGACTTCAACATTTAAAGAAATGAAAGTTAAAAGCTCTCGCATACTGAGCTCCTTTATCTGTTTCATTCCTGCTCATTTCCTGACCAGTGATCTGTTGTTAAGATCTTTTTTTTTTTTTTTTTTTTGCCCAGGAGTGTATGTGAAAAAGGGCAGATGAGACACGTGAGCACGAGCAGCAGGTGTCTGGCTTCACGTGTCTCGGAGGAAGCACGTGTTAGCCTTCACACTCCACACTTGGTGAACTGGAATTGGTAAAATGACTAAATTGGGAGGAAACTGGGTAAAAATGTTGCTGAATTACGGGTCTTATAATTGAAAAAGATGGAAAAGGCCACTGAGTGAATTTGTGAATTTGTTAGTGTTCACGGGACGGATGGTAAGTGAGACTTTCTCAGTCTCAGGACTAACATGAGTGAAAGTTTGTTCATGAGCATCTGAGAGAGTTTTGCGATTCTCTGACAGGTGACTGTAACCTTGTCTCTCTTTAGCGCTGATGGAGCCCGAGGCACTGAGGTGGCCTGTGATTGGCCGGGGAGTGAGAGGGGGCCAGGGTAAGGTCACTGTTAGGACTCTTTCTCTCTCTGACAGGAGCTTTCTCTCTCTCTCTCTCTCGCTCTCTCTCTCTCTCTCTCTCTCTCTCTGCCTCCTTACTGTCTTAAACCCCGCCCCAACCCTCCTTTTCCCCTAAACGACTCTGTACTGGTCTTGTGTGTACTGTATGCGGTTGCCGTGTTCGTATGTATTGTGTACCGTGTATTTCTGTCTGTTTAAAGTATGGTGGATGTGCTTGTAAGTTTGTGCACTCCTTTCTTCTTTCTCTTAACGTTTCCTTTTATCTTTCTTTCTCTCCCAAATATCTCAGCCACACGTTTCCTTCCAGGTTTGCTGTTTATGCTGCTTTTCAAGTTTCGTCTGCCTGTGATAACCGAACTAATCACATACTAAGATTAAAAAAAAACAAAAACAGACAAACAAACAAACAAAAAAACAACAACCAAGGTTAAAAAACTTTGGGGCATTTACCATCCCTAGTGACCAGATAACCCATGTCTAACCTTCTCACTCTCTCGTTCTTTCTCTTTTTGTGTGTTGATATACACTTATATACATACATACACAGACACGCCTTGAATTATGTATGCATATATGTGTCATGTGTCTCTAACTCTCCAGTGTAATAGCGACGTAGGGTCTTCTCTCGCTCTCTTTGCCCCCTTGACATCCTTCCTGACTTTAACACTTTGGCCCTGTCTTTCTGTCTCCCTCTCTCTCTCTCTTTCCCTCTGTGTAGGTGTCTATAGTCAGCCTTATAGCTAATGCGCTGGGGTACTCAGACTTGGGCCCCATTAAGTCCCTGAGGACTTTGCGGGCCCTCAGGCCCCTGAGAGCTTTGTCCCGGTTTGAGGGAATGAGGGTAAGATCCATAGCTGCCCAGTGCATGTCCCTCACTCTGTGACAACACTACCGCATGCTAAGAACCACCATATCGCAAAAAAAATTAATAGCAAATCATAGCTAGCAGGGAAAAAAGACCAAAGTTTACACCATCTACGCTGAGACACACTTAAAATGCATGCATTTTAGAAAAAATACATGCGCATGGAAATTTTGCATGATGCAGCTCTAAATATTTAGATGAGATCTTTTATCACTAAATTAATGAATTTAAAGTCCCTCTGAACTCAGAATCCAGTTTAAAAGGTTTAAACTCCTTCCATTACCTCTGTGTAAAACCGACTGAGGGGCGTTTTATATAATATATATATATATATAAATATAAAACATGGTACGAGGGCACTTTTAGCCACAGAAACTAAGCTAACTAAGCTAACTAACTAGCTAACTAACTAAGTAACTAGCTAACTAAGCTAATGTGAGTGATTGTAAATATTCTCTGAGAAAATGATCTACATCTTGATAACGAAAAGAGAGGACGTCTCTCCAGTGGAAGTATTGGGGGGCGTTTTCAAATTTGCATATTTATGTATTATATTATGTTTATTCATTTTTTTTATGTGAATATGTTAAATGTTGGAGAATGTTTGTGTTCCTCGGCTATTTTTACTCGTTTATTGGGCACAATTTATTTTTCCACATGAAAGCGACACGTTCAGGGGGACTTTAATGTTAATATTAGATGATTTCTTATTAAAATACCAGCTGCCTCATCACAGACAGACGGCAGTCGAGCTTTAACACGGACTGTTACTTTAGGTTTTATTTATTTACTCATTGCAGTGGGGATAAAAACAGTCATTCATGCTGCAGCATTAGTGCAGGAGCTGTTCATGATGTGTCAAGCATTTAATTGCCTAAGCAGTGTTCAAGTAAAACCTCCACCCATACTCCGTCTGACCATAAACCCCGCCCCCTTCCCAACCCCGCCCCCTCACTCCAAACGCCATACACCAAAGCCGAAACCTCGCTTCTGGTTCAGCCGCATTTCACACAATATGTCTGAAATACTTGTGTGTTTATGCTAAAGCTGTCACAGAGGATGTGACTGATGATATAAATCCAAGTTATGAATGAAACTGAGAAACGGATCTACACATGAAATAGTGACATACTGAGCCTACGTTCACACTAGCAGCCGACGAGTCGTTCATGTCGCTTGTAGTTTGTTTCTTGTGGGCATGTAGCGGCTGCTACTTTCGTCGCTTGTGGGCGTGGCCAGTCCAGTGTTTTTTTTTTGTTTTTTTTTTGAGAAACAATAGCAGCTATATATCTTGTAATGCTAACTAGCTACAGGCAAATTAAATAATGTACTAATCAGTTCTTTGATTTACGGGTCGCGTACTCGGCTTTGTTCTCGCTTCGTTCTCAGATTTGATTAGCAAAATTACGTACGCTCACCAGAGACGTCAACGATCTCCGCGACTTCCTTCTGAGATTAGGTGAGAAACGCGAGTAACTGTAATACTGTACTAGCTACGTATGAGCTAAAGTAGGAACTAGTGAGAAAGTTGTGAGTGGGGAACTGAAGAAACACGCGCCGTACGATTGGTCCGGATTGGTTTGGATTTGCATATCTCCTTGTCTCGCAAGTGCGTAAAACACGAATGATCACCTGCTGCTTCGTCGCTCACTAGTGTGAACGTAGAGTAAATCTATATGACAGCAGTCATTTTAAACACAATAAAACTTCACGTTTGTGTGTTTAGGGATTTGATTTAAATTGCACTGTGATGCATGTTTCTTTCCAACACACACAGCCTGACGCAGCGAGCCACGCTGCTCTCCAGCATCGGCATATTAGTTATTTATTTATTTATTTATTTATTTATTTATTTATTACACGAGTCAGCTTTTTCACCTCATCAGGTGAAGGTCAGTGTTCTGGATTCTTCTGTAGAAATATTTGGGCCGAACTTCAGTCTTTAAACACACATCATTTCATATCAGTGGGTTTTAATACAGCGTAATTCTAAATATGTACAACTTGGTACAGATTATTAATACGTTTTATACTTATATATGATCCACTGTAGGAAAACAGGCCACGGGTCAGTGACAGAAACACGAGAAAAACCTGGAAGATTGTAGTTTTTTAGAAAAAGTATTGATATTCAGCTGTAAAGAACAAACTCAACACTATCTTTAGCCTAAAATATGAATAAAATACTTTTAACCAAATCTGTTTAACCAAACAGGAAACACTCCTCAAATCTGATTGGCTGAACTGCGCTGTAAAAGGTGTAACATACGCATACCTGTGAGCGCATCACCATCATTTTATTCTGTATTAATGATTTTAAACCAATAAAAACGTACGTGACACAGCATGCAGAATTAACGTTATAGTTCACACATTACGCACATTATTTCCTCCTGACTGCATAAGAATAGATTCATTTTTCATTCATTATTTTAAAATGTATTTTGTTTTGTAATAGTATGAATTACTAACCCTTGTTTACTTCATATGAACCTTTTAAAATAGTTAATATAATTGTTTTTTAATTCACGTTTTTGATGAATTTAGTAAACTCTGCCAAGCACTTTGAAAGACCTTTCAATGTACAGTTATTATTATTATTATTATTATTATTATTATTATTAGTAGTAGTAGTATGTATCAGTGTATAAGAATTACGCTGTACTAAAGCCCTTAGTTCATTAATTACATAAAGGACACTTGTGTAAATTAGGGACACTTTTATATTACAAACATAAGATAAAATTGGCTCTAATCTAAAGTTTATGTGATCGTTAAATAGCGTGATCGGCATTCCCATTTTTAAACAAAGCCCCACAGTGTGTGACAGCAGCCAGCGAGCAGGTAGCCGGGTTAGTGTGTGTTTTGGAGAAGAACATGGCCACAGGTAGGTAGCCTTTATGTCCTGCTGCTGGCTCTGCATGATCCGCTGCTGGCCTGCCATCTCAGAGCTTCATCCACCCAGTCAGTGTGTGTCAACATCATCGCTTTGTGTGTATCATGTGAGAAGTCTGGAGAGGTGAAGCCTGAGTAGATGCCTCCTGGCTTGAGTGAGTGGGCGGTTCTTTCAGAACCCTGAGCAGTACACTGGTATGGCAAGTGTGTAAATGTGTGTAGTTTCCAATTGTTATTATTCTTAAATATTTAATACAGGCTATTCAGATATAAAAGACAATCCTGTGGTGATGGTCTCCACAAATTTATTCTTCTTGCTCAGCTTTCTGCAGTCTACCTCACATCTGGAATCAATCCTGATACAAATATGGGCATTTTTTCACCCAGAACGTAGTAAATTTCTGCTCTGTTACATAATAAAGTACGTACCTTCAGCACATTCCAGATTTTCTCAACTCTTCAATGGAATAAAGTGACAAATCCATATGATTGGCTTGAATGATTGGACCAGTCGTATGGCACGTGTGTTCCCTTTAGGTACTTTAGGTATACGCCCATAAGACACAAACTACAAGCAACATGAGTGATTTGTCACTAGTTAGTGTGAAAAAAACTGAACTGCCCTTCAGCCACAATGCAAAAAGCTGAACAAAGGTTTTCAAAATAAGATTTTTATTTTCCTTTATATAGTAGCAAAAAGACCTTAATATTTTGTTAGATGTAAATACTGAAAGTTCTCATTTGTGGGCTGAATCAGATTTTTGGAGACCATCATCACAGCGGGTCCACAATCACTGTATGACTTGCCAAAGACTAAACGCAGCCACTCCAGTGCGCAGCTACGGAGGGTTTATATGATACCTGAAACTACGCAGATTCATTTTTAAAATGTCTGAGACATATTCAGTACATGTGAACTGTCTTACAGTGAATTTTACTCGTTTAACTTCACTAAACAGTCATCATTGCTTTTGTATGAGTAATCCAACCCTCTCAAATCCATCCAAAAATATATCTTTATATCTTTATATCTAAGGTCCAGAATTACTGACACCCTTTATATAAATGAGCTGAAGTATTTTTAGTAACATGTGCAGTAAGTAATATTGTAAACCTAAATATGTGGACAGGGACGTGGATAATAGTTCCATTTTAACATTGTTAGAAAGAATGTGTAGATAATTTTGGTCCATTCTTCCACACGAAACATTTAAAGCTCCTGAATATTCCTAGGTTTGTGGACATTCCTTTAAGTTTGAATAAAATTTTGGTCTCATCTGACCACAAAAACCTGATTCCAGCTGGAGCTCCAGCGAGGCTTGGTGAAATACACGGGATGAGTTTTGTGGTTTGTGTCTCAGCTTGTCGTCTGTTAGCTGATTTTGAAACTTGACAAAAAAAAATCAGCTGAAATGAACAACACCTGGCTTTTATTGTAAATATAGTTCAGGACTAGAACATACTTTTAGTTAAACTTTTAGTTTTAGTATTCTTAGATGGATTTATTACTCGGAAATTCTAATAGATATCGGCTTTTTCTGAACATTTGTTTACATTAAAAACTAACTGAAGTTAGCAGCCAAAGTAAAATGGTAAAAAATAAAAATTACTGCTAAGAAATTCTTCTTCTTATTATTATTATAGTAGGATTTAATAATAGAAATACTTTAATTATATTAATAATGAAGATAGTCACTAATATTTTAGGTCTAAAACAGTACAATGCATTAAAGATGTCCAAAAAGTATAGAAATTGTATATATTTATGTTGTATATATAAACACAGTGGAGTCCAAAAGTCTCAGACTGCACCGAAAATCTGGAAAAAAATTTCATTTAAATTCGCAAATAAACAGAAAGTTTTAGAATTTTGAAATATTTAAA
Source organism: Pangasius sanitwongsei (assembly GCA_037576675.1). Lineage (NCBI taxonomy): Eukaryota > Metazoa > Chordata > Actinopteri > Siluriformes > Pangasiidae > Pangasius > Pangasius sanitwongsei. Next base: position 273,741 of record CM075004.1, on the reverse strand, counting down.
ACAAAGAAAGTAAATGTTCAATATCTTGAATATTTAATTTTAAAGAAATCTAGAAATCTATTTCTAGATATTTAAACATATTGAGCAGGTTAACTGCTTTGTACAAAAGATCAGATTTTCCTCATGTCTAATCTCTTCTACTGAAGCGTGAGATCAGACGACACTCTGATGGATCTGATCTAAACCGGATCATCAGGTCTTACACACGTGTGGAGTCCACGCCCGCTCGAGTCACGCTGTCATTAAAGCAAAAAGGAGTCGAACCAAATACTAAGAAATTCTGAACTTCATGTAAATATTTCATATATTCCAATTTTCACTCAAGTTGTTGTCAAGAATATAATATGTAATGAAAATTGTTGTATTAAATGAGAAATTAATGCAAAAATAGACTTTTGGACCCCACTGTATTTTAAACAATTAGTAATGATCAGCATGTACATACTAGTTTTTTTTAGAAAAGCTAATAATGATATTTTTTACTAAATTAGACGTTTTAGACAGAAATACCTGAAAGGTGCTGCATCCGTTTTTCAGCAGCCATGTTGGATTGGATTAAGCAACTTTTAATGGAATAATAAAAATAAGGGTGATGGTGGATATCTAATATCCGGAATTTATGTATTTAAAGCTGTAAAGCTGCTCTGTGAAAATGCCCACTGTTAAAAGCGCTATACAAATAAAATTGCGTTGAATTTGAATTAATATCTTTAAAAAAAAAGAGTATTTTAATTAAAGGTTTACGAGTGTGGACTAAATTATTTATTTCCTTCTATTTTTTTGAGAGAAAAATAATTATTTTTGTATGTTTTCTTAAAGGGTGTCTATAATTCCAGAGGTAACTATACTCGTATAATCGTATAACGACACTCATGATTTAAAATGAGAGCCTAAAGAGCCACTGTTTCATTCCACATGTGAATTACACGAGTTAGTTAAGTTCCCTCTTCTCTTGGATATGAGTTTGGAGATTGCTGATTTGTCGTATCTGCTGACGGTTGCGTGTCGTCTCTCTCGTTATTAGGTTGTGGTGAATGCGCTGGTGGGTGCCATCCCATCCATCATGAACGTGCTGTTGGTGTGTTTGATCTTCTGGCTCATCTTCAGTATTATGGGGGTGAACCTGTTCGCCGGAAAGTACTACTACTGCTTTAACGAAACGTCAGAGGAATATTTCAATATTGATGACGTCAACAACAAGACGGAATGTTTTGCACTCATCAGTGCAAATCACAGTGAGGTTCGCTGGAAAAACGTCAAGATCAACTTCGATAACGTGGGCGCTGGATATCTGGCACTCTTACAAGTGGTGTGTTTTATTTGATTATTTTAGTAAAACGTCATTAAGACTACTTATAGATTATATCCGCAATTATCTGTCATACAGTAGTGCTGAGAAATCTGAGGATTTAAGGCTAACATGAGGTGACTAATTTTTATGTAGTGTGAGTTGGTTAGGACTCAGTTATCATTATGCAGACGTGCTGAGAGAGGTGTCTGAGAGAAAAAAGAGAAATTCTGCGTATGTTTGTGAATTTTTTATTTTATTTTTCAGCCGTGCATCGAGTGACAGTGCGAAAACAGTGAGGCAAAGATCCACTGTCGTGCTACAGCTTCTCCATTTGTTTAAAAACCAAAGCTAAAGTGCCCACAATGCGCCTTTTATTTGTGTTTGTTAGCTTAAATGCTGCCTCCTATATCTCCGTAGCAAGGGATCAAAAATTTAAAATGCAAACTGCAAATGCTGGAAAAACGTTAGAAAGATTTCACAATACCTGTGATAAAGTGGCAAAATTTATAACAGTATCAATATGACATCATCATTTTGCCCAGACTTTAACTATCCAACAAACTCCTGCAGAATTCTTCAGGTTTAGAGAAAAAAAAAATCATATTTAAAAGATTAATGCAATGATTATGAGTGAATAATGAAGCTCAGTGTAGATTAGGTGTTTTATATATATATATATATATATTAAATGTGTATCTTTATCTGTATACACTTTAGACTTCTGTGAAAGTCTGCAACTCCAACATTCATTACTTTTCAGCTTATAACCAAAAATCCCAAGTTGTGTTGAGAATCTGAAACGGATAAAAGCAAAGATTTAACGTCTCTTTGTTCGGCTGTTCTGCTCCGTTAGGCCACGTTTAAAGGTTGGATGGACATCATGTACGCAGCTGTGGATTCCAGAAAGGTAAAACAAATATGTGATCTTATTGCTGTTTCGTAAGAGCTTTGTCGCAAGTTTAACAAACACCTTCACACTGTACAGTAGCTGTGTTTATATGCAGTCGTAAAAAAAAGAAGACAGACTGGTGAAGTGCGAGATACGCCACACCCCGTCCAGTCTAAACAAACCTGACAGTAGCTTAGCGAACTAGCTACATATGGAGAACACTGAGGAGTTTCACTGACTCTCACTGACGGAGAAGTCCTGACGGAGTATAACGACGGTATTGAGTTCTCCATCTGTCTCAGGAAGTGACGTATTTCGTCCCTGAATTTATTCAATCCGAAATGCTCCAGTCACATGATCGCCACCTCGTACTCTGACCTCTTCAGAACGAATGAAACGAATCAGAAAAGGGAATAGTGTGCAGGAAGATGCACAAAACACACCCAGGAACCATGTTTACTGCAACGAGCTGCTACTGCGGAGCCGCCTCTGTGGGCGGGGCATGGTTCTTCAGAGCATTTAATTGGACAATCATGATTAAAGTCAAAATATACAGCATGAATAAACATTTTTTTAAAAGTACAACTATTTTTTTAGATATATTGTTGTACTGGTGCCCATAACTCTAAGGGAAAGACCAAGTTTGATTTCAGGAGCACTTTAATAATCTGTTAAATTGGAAACTAATCACCATATACACCTTTGGGTTTGATTATTTGTCTACCAGAATCTGTGTATAAACATTTTAATCTGCAGTTAGAATGAATTCGTACAGATTGGTGAAAACATTTTCAGTGAAATTTCATTGTTTTGTTTTTTTCTTAAATACACTTTTGATTTTGGTCATTTTCATGATTCGGTCATCGAAATGCAAATATCTGTTTTATTTGGGGATTAAAATGTGCATCAGTGAACTGTGAATATTTGCTCTGATTGTTTTTAGGTTGAATATCAACCGAAGTATGAAGATAATCTGTACATGTACATCTATTTCGTCATCTTCATCATCTTTGGCTCATTCTTTACACTCAATCTCTTCATTGGTGTCATCATCGACAACTTCAACCAGCAGAAGAAAAAGATGAGTGTTCTCTTTGTTTCATTACACTATTATTACAACGACCTTTTTCCTCTCTCCTTAAATATCTTTCTCTTAATTTACACCTGAATGTGTTATTCTAAACCATTATGAAGATTCTATAAATTATGTAATGGTTTAATCTCTTTAAGAAATGATGTGATTAGCATCGTCATAACACCCATAGCGATTTTGTTCATCGCAAAAATTAGCTCATTTTGCAGGAGTTTGCTAGCGAGCTAGTTTCTCGTCTGTTTCTGTTTTCAGGCACTACACAGTTATTCTCTCACGTTCTCGTGCGTGCATGTCGCCACAGTGGGAGTTTGTCAGGTTGTAACCAGTGTTATTTTGTCTCTGTACTTCGGAGGTCAGGATATCTTCATGACAGAAGAACAGAAGAAGTACTATAATGCTATGAAGAAACTGGGCTCGAAGAAACCACAGAAGCCCATCCCCAGACCACAGGTAAGCAACTGAGCAGACGTAAACCTCAGCACATAAACAAAAAACGATTTCTGTTTACCATTTTTCCATTTTTCTTTCAGAACAACATCCAGGGGATGGTGTTTGACTTCGTCACGCAACAAGCCTTCGACATCTCCATCATGATCATGATCTGTCTCAACATGGTCACAATGATGGTGGAGACAGATGACCAGTCAGAAGAGACGGAGACCATCCTGTACTGGGTCAACTTCGTCTTCATCGTTGTTTTCACTGGCGAGTTTGTGCTGAAGCTCTTTGCACTACGACATTACTACTTCACCAACGGCTGGAACATCTTTGACTGCGTGGTAGTGATTCTGTCTATTGTGGGTGAGTAGAATGAAACGAGGTGGTTACAGATGTGATGGTGAAAGTGACACAGAACACAGGGCTAGTGGTGGGGGGAGATTCGTCAGACAGTAGTTATGCAAAACAACAAAGGCTACTCATGGATTTGCTTTTTAAATTTTGGACTTTAACCATGGATGGGTGAAGGATCACTACAATGACCAGAAAAAAAATCCTGTGATTTTGTACATGCTTGATGTTGACAGTCTAACTAGGTAGCTCTCAAACTAGGTTTATTCCATTAATGATTAAACATTAAACAGTTAATATCTTTAAAAGAAATGTCAGTAAATTCACCTGCTCATAAACAGATTAAAATCTAAGTGCACTGTAGCTCTTTTTCCTACCAGTAACTTGTGTTACTGACGCAGCTGAGACACGTCCTGTGTGAACTGACTGAGGTTCTGACTCAAATGACACGTACTGTGTTTTTAGTGACCTTGATTCTGCGGCTGTGATGTTGATGTAGATTTATTTCCAGTCGCTGTAGCTGCATGTACAACCATTAATACTCAGTCCCAATTACTTGGCCATGGAGCTGTGAAGAGCAGTATTTAAGACTAGCTGTTCAATGTTGAGCGGACGACAGAAGAGTGGCGATGGCCCATGCTGATAAAAGGCTTTTAAATAAAGCACTTCCTCCACAAGTGCATAAATCAGTAAATATAATACGTACCCTTCTGCATATCTTCTTTCTGTCAAAGTAAATCTTAGAGTATTTTTTTTCAGTGACACAATGCATGTTACTGACCACGACTTCTGTTTCTCATATCTCAGGTATGTTCCTGGCAGACCTGATCGAGAAGTACTTTGTGTCACCTACTCTGTTCAGGGTGATCCGTCTGGCTCGAATTGGTCGTATCCTGCGTTTAATCAAAGGAGCCAAGGGTATCCGGACCTTACTGTTTGCCTTAATGATGTCACTTCCTGCCCTGTTTAACATCGGCCTGCTGCTTTTCCTGGTCATGTTCATTTTCTCCATATTTGGTATGTCCAACTTTGCGTATGTGAAGCGGGAGGTCGGCATCGACGACATGTACAACTTTGAGACGTTTGGTAACAGCATGATCATCTTGTTCATGATCACCACGTCGGCAGGGTGGGACGGTTTGCTTGCTCCCATCCTCAACTACCCACCTGATTGCAACCCTGAGAAGGAGAACCCAGGAACCACCGTGAAGGGGGACTGTGGAAACCCTTCTGTGGGAATCTTCTTCTTTGTCATGTACATCATCGTGTCCTTCCTGATTGTTGTAAACATGTACATTGCCATTATTTTGGAGAACTTCAGTGTTGCAACAGAGGAGAGCGCTGATCCGTTGTGCGAGGATGACTTTGAGTCCTTCTATGAGATCTGGGAGAAGTTTGACCCAGATGCCTCACAGTTTATTACCTTTGCCAAGCTGCCGGACTTTGCAGATACACTGGAACATCCTCTACGCGTGCCTAAGCCCAACATAATCGAGCTTATTGCCATGGATCTGCCCATGGTGAGTGGCGATCGTATCCACTGCTTGGACATCCTGTTTGCTTTTACCAAGCGCGTCCTGGGTGACAGCGGTGATCTGGACATGATGCGTCAGCAGATGGAGGAGCGCTTCGTGGCAGCGAACCCTTCCAAAGTGTCCTATGAGCCTATCACCACCACGCTACGCCGCAAGCAGGAAGAGGTGTCAGCCGTGGTGATCCAGAGGGCGTACCGCGCCCACCTCACCCGCCGGGGTTTCGTCTGCAAACGCCGGCCTGCCAACAACAAGCTGGAAAACGGAGGGACAAATCAGGAGAAGGAGAAGAAAGAGGACACCCCCTCTACTGCATCCCTGCCATCCTACGACAGCGTAACCAAGCCTGAGAAGGAGAAGCAAGATGACAACAACGAGGGAAAGGGTCGTAAGGAGAAGGGCCGAAACCAAAAAGACGTCAGGGAATCCAAGTGTTAAGGCTGCAGCAGTGGAACACATGGACAGCAAAAACAGTCATGATACTTAATTTAATAACTGCAATTTCAAGCAAAACAAGCAGAAACCCTGAATCAGACTACACAGATACGTGTACAGATTAATTTCATTTGCAAGTAAGAAAACGATATTTTAAAAAGATCCACAAATAAAAAGACAAGATAAAAAATTGTTTACAAACTTCACAGGTGTGTGGATGCAATGGAAAGCACTGGGGTTTCTTCAAAGCTTGACTCTTTAAAGTTAAACCAAACATAATCAGCTTCCTGTGTGACACTGTTGCATCAAAACTTGAGTTTAACAAAATCAGATAGGATCTTTCACAACGGACTGATACTTGATTATCGTGTATTAGAGGGCTACACTGCACTTCAGGATGGAACTTGTTGCTTATATGAGGAAACCAAGGAGAAAACAATCACAGCATGGCGTGTCGTTCCCCACATCTGGAGAATCCCGAGCTGATGCTCTGTGTTAATGAAAATTTCCATAAAGGAAATGAACACTCGTGGAAGAATCAGCTTCCAAACATGAACAGCAGAGGAATCTGCGCTATTTCATTTCAGACAAACTCAGAATTGATTGTGAGAGTGAGCAGAGATCAGTGGAGTGTGATGAACAAAATCATAGAGCTTGGCTGATTCAAATGGTATCTTTGTGTTAGTCAGCGTTAAATATACTTTACACGGTCTTTACATTATTTGAGCGGCAAAAAAAGGAAAAAAAGGGAGGAACAACAAAACACCAACAAGAGCGAAAAGAAAATCGACATTCAACATTTTGCCCATGCCACCCTCAGTAACTATGTCATCATATATTTGTTATTTATACTTATGCATCAAAAAGCTTTTTTCTACATGGGCTTTCACACTGATAAGGAAAGGAGGCAAATACCACGGGCCTCCGACGATTTCCGACATTTCAAAATGAATAATAAATTATTGTGCTTGTTCAGTGCATAGAAATGACTTGCATGATGGCATGTTTTGATCAGAAATTCTTGCATGAATAATCATAGTCCACAAAACACTAATACAGACCGCCACAGTGGCTTGATAGTACATTAAAGGCTGTCCACTGGCTAAATTGAGTCTAATCTGACAATGCTGAAACCGAATTGACCCGGAAATCACGATGTGTCCTTTAACTCGCCACCGATTTTGGGTTCAGTAGCTACTAAGAGCCTCTAACTAACTGAAAACGACTGAAAGCAATGTGACGCATTGGTGAGGAACATACCATTTTTTTGCTGCTCAGGAGATGATGTGTATGGAGAAATGCAAAGTGTGCGTGTGTGTGTGTGTGTGTAGATCCTAAAGCGTTTTTTTTCTTTTATTTGTATGCAGCAATATTGCTTACCTTACCTACAGCACTGGCCTCTCGGTGCTCTGTAGATTTGGGGTTGAAAGACGGGAAGCGCGACACCGGGTGCGGCACGCTGGGCGCCGTTTCCGAGCCTCAACTGGAGTGAGATTCAGAAAGTGGCAATTGTTATTAATTTAATTTCAAGAAGTAAATATTTCATTATTCCACTCCATTGGATTATTTAGGAGAGTTCGACTACGTCTACACCCATGTCCGTTTTTATTCCAGTTCATGTTTTTTTTTCATGTTCTGTACATCTTTGCAATATGACTCTGAGAGGCAGTTTGTTAGGAAGCCAAAGAGGTTTGTCTTGGTAGTTTGGTTGAAAAAGGTCTCAGGATGGGATGGAGTCGCACAACCACCCACCCTCCAGACTGATGCTTGTTGAGTTTCCCTCATTTTTCTCAGGATACAACACAGATTCATCATGCTAGCGACTCTCAGATAAGAGTGAGTCGAGTGGTAGGGTTAGGAGACAGAGCTGAGCTCCTTTCGCCACTCAAAGCAGCTTCCAGCAAAGAAACTTCAACAATAACCGCAGTAATAAATAAAAGGAGGAAATTCACTGTGAGGCGATTAGATTAAAGAAGATGGACTGTCATTCAAGCATCACCTGCAAGCAGTACTCACCCCGAGAAACAGCCTCGTCCATTCGATAGCGCACTACCATAAGCTCGACCCGTTTCTGACGTAGATAACGTAACATCGGGGCGCTGCGTAATGACGTCACGTTTCTGAGCCCCTCATTTGGTCCAGTCGCTGCATGTGTGATCAGCGAGGACATTGTCCTGAAAAAAACTAAACTAAACTAAAAATTTAACACCATTCGCACTTGTGCAGCCATCCAGGATAGACTGTAAATCATGCATTCATTAAACTTAAAAACTATAAATTCTATTACAAAAAAACGAAAAACAAATTTTACAAAAAAAAAAAATACTATTGTACAGTACAGGCTATGTTGCAAACGGCACAAATTGCTGAAAAAGTTAAGAATGAACTTTTTAAGAAGTCTATAAATAATGTAATATATAATTTTATTTTAACGGCATGCATAGTTTTGTGTAAATACAGAAATACATAAAAACTACTGCTATTAATCTAATCCTGAAGACGAGTAATAATAATAACCTGAATAGAATGCTTCACTCTCATCGCCCAGGTCTCACTTGGTTAGACTGTGAACTATTTGGTAGGAGGAGTAGATTTTTTGAGACACTTTTCACAATTAATAAAGAGGGGAATCTAATACGAGTATATATTAAAATGCAAAAAAAGTATGTAAATCTATATATAAAATCAAGGCGTATATATAGAGCTATACTACATATGTATCTATGTATACATGTATATGTACATGTGTGTATATCTGTGCACACATACATATGTATGTATGTATATATATATACATATATACATTATTATTATTATTATTATTATTATTATTATTAAACCTCCACTGAGTTGACCTCTGCTTGGAGTGGAGGGGACGCACCACTGACTGTCCTTCGCTCACGTTATCTTTATTTTTGTGCAATACGTTCAGTGAACGACCAAAACTCTGGCCTGGCCCACACACTGTGCGTGTGTGTGTGCGTGTGTGTGTGCGTGTGTGTGCGTGTGTGTGTGTGTGTGTGTGTGTGTGTGTGTGGGCGGGTCTAATGCTCAGTGCATGGTGAAATATTAGCTGCTTATGTCGCCTGTATTTGGGAGGGGAATGCATTACCAGCACCTCATTTTCTACCTTTATGTCCTGTGTGCCTGCGTGAAGAGGCCACCCTTCACCACACACACACACACACACACACACACAAAGTTGAGGTCAAAAGCTTACATCCCCCTTTCAGAATCTGCAAAATGTTAATTATTTTACCAAAATAAGAGGGGGTGAAAACTTTTGAACAGAATGGAGATGTGTACATTTTTCTTATTTTGCCTAAATATCATATTTTTTTCATTCAGTA
>CM075004.1:235215-264262 GCA_037576675.1 Pangasius sanitwongsei | reverse complement strand
TGTGTGTGTGTGTGTGTGTGTGTGTAGGGAGGACTGGTCACTTTAAGAGTGTGTGTGTGTGTGTGTGTGTGTGTGTGTGTAGGGAGGACTGGTCACTTTAAGAGTGTGTGTGTGTGTGTGTGTGTGTGTGTGTGTAGGGAGGACTGGTCACTTTAAGAGTGTGTGTGTGTGTGTGTGTGTGTGTGTGTGTAGGGAGGACTGGTCACTTTAAGAGTGTGTGTGTGTGTGTGTGTGTGTGTGTGAGAGAGGCAGACGTGGCTGAACTCTAGAGCATAGCTTTTTTCCTCATTAAGGTACACAGCAATGCAATTTATATCGTTCAGTTCAGGCTTTTCGTTTTCCGGTTTGCTGTTTATGTTCGTTTCAGGTGCCTTTTTGCTGCCGATTTTGTTCGATTAAAAAACTTTAGACGATGTTGAGTTAAAATTCTAAACAAGTGGAGCTTGTTTAAAAAGAGCACTGAGAAAAAAAATAAAGGATGTCTGAGACGTCCATGAAAAAAACAAAAACATAAAAAACCCTTAACTGGCATCAGCCTGACTTTATCCTCAGAGGTTGTAGTATAATGTAAGGCAGATGAACGGAGTGCGCACTTTCGAGTGTGCACTCTTTCTCCTAATGGTTCACTCTGTGGAGAGATCAGCAGTCTGCCTTCTGTGCTCAGCTTCTGCCCATTTCTGATCATTTCTTTATTTTTCTATCAATAATAATTTATGTTTTTTTTCTTTGTAGCATGACTGAGATGCTATTTGTCTCATTTGCTGATTAATAATTGGAAAGTGCTTCTTGGTTGACAATGTTGTTCTTATCTCTTGCCACTGATGTTGGAGAGACGATGGTGTGTTGCACAACAGCTTGAATTTAGAGCGAATCAGTGAAAGATTGTCTTCATTTGAGCACGAAACCTTTTTCCAAACAATAAAGCAGCCTTCCAGTTACGCCCGAGTGCTCGTGTCCTTTTATTTGTGTCAGTGTGTTCTTTTGCATTTCACACTTAAGGCCTCAGACGAAGTCTGTGGGATTTAGGATGAAACCACCTTCACGTGTACAAGTCCTCCAGTACTGCAGGTGGCGCTGTTACCGAGTAAGAGGAAGGACTGATTATTTCAGTCCATATTTACAAAGAGAACTGTAAAAGAGAAATAAGACACATGGGTTTGGGCAGCTCCTGTTTGGAGCCAATCACAAGGGCACGCAAACCTCCACATGACGTCCATTTGTGCCACAATGATGTCGTATTGTTCGTGGAAATCGGCTGAACATCATTACTTTTGAGATGAGTTTTTTTGTACTAATCTGTGATCTATAAACCTGTGGCTTAGTTCACACGTACTGTTAGCTGGATAAATAGTTAGTTAGTTAGTTAAATAATTAAATGGGAAAGTAAAAAGTTGTTTTTTGAATGCTTTTCGTCAGTGTTGTGTTCGAATGTTTGAAAGTACAAGAGCAAAAAGAGGCTTTTGCACTTTTTCTGTATTTTACTAGAATTCTGACGTTAGTGAGTTTCAGGTCAGGGTTTGGGATATAAACAGATATTCAGTGAAGTAAACGGACGAGGCTCAGCTTGGCAAGTTTAACTGATAAAACCAGAGTAAAGATTAAAATCGTGACATAACGTTAATAAAAATATTGGGACATTTACGAGGTAAGATCATACGATAATTATGGGAATGAAGCGTAACAGCAATAATAAAACACAGTTACTGTAAATAAACCCTATCAAAAAAAATACAATCAAGTCTTTTTACATGTAAACATTTCCAGTTCCAAAAACAATCTTTTCCAAATCCAATTCCAATCTTTTCCCTTTGTTACAGGATCGTTTATAATTCATTCTTTTCTCTCTGATATCCGATCCACCATTTTCTTCCTGGTATCAGCCCAATCCTGGTCCTGGGTGTCGGATCGGCACCATCTCGACTATTTACTCTTTTTTAAAAAAAAAAAAGTGTTTAACGCTGCAGCTGGTGTCATTTCAACACTCATAAACGCTAAGATCTGTGGACTTTCTTTACAGAGAAAAACATGGGACTGATAAACAGCATTAAAGTTAAAGAGGATATGATTTTGCAATATTGTGATGTGAAGCAGGTTTACACAGTGTGTGTGTTTTGCTTACATTTGCATTTTTTTTTGTTGTTTTTTTTTCCTCCAAATTGCGTGTTGAACTTAGTAGCACAGACTTTGACTTTATTATCAGGCTTAAAATTTAGCCAAATTTTGCTAAAAAAGTGCAAAACCTCTGTTTCCACCTGATATAATACACTGTTTACCAACATGTCAGTTCAGACAGGATATATTTCACCCGCAGTTATTTTTACATGTTATTACATCACACACCTCCATATGGAAAACTAATCCTGTCTAAATAGGGCTTAACACAATAGTGAGCTCAGACATTTGGTCATCAGTATAGTTAGGTAGGAAGCTGGAAAAGAAGAGCTTGATGAGCTCTGCCTGTGTTTTGGGAGCTGGTCAATGTTTGATTGTAACTATTTAAAAATTAATAATCATTCATCAGACTTGTGAGCTTGTAGATTTTTCTCTGCTCCTGCTTTAGCTCCTTGGCAAAAAGCTCATCGTGGTGAGTATGTAAGCCACTAAGTTTGTGAGGTATCCATGCTCATGATGTATAAAAAGCAAAAAACTTTCTTCAGCAAGGGTTCTCAACGACGTTCTCAAGCTTACCAGAAAGCATACTCTCTGCAGGTTCGTATGCTGGTCCTCGTCACACTGTACGAGACGATTCCAATCAAGCGTGTGGTGAATTCTGTAACAGAACGTGTGATAGCGTGTGCCTCCGTGTAAACGATGAAGATCCTCTAACGATAGAAAGGAAGTGGCTACATTCTGCTCGTCATCAATCAGCGTGATCTGGAAATCAACTCGTGCAGAAAACGGGTTCACAGAAGCACACATTCTTCACACTGAGCTCAGTGAGGTTTTTCTGTCCATTGGCACGTTTCGTTTTCATTTCTCCATCACCGCTATTGTATCTGTAGCTGATTGCCGTCCTCCTATTGGTGGATTTTAATTCAATTCAATTTTATTTAGATCATTTTTTTTTTTTACAATGAACACTGTCACTAAGCAGCTTTACAGAAATCTGGATATAAATTTTAAATGTATCCCTGCTGCCTGGTGTCTGAGTGGTACCATCCTCAGTGAACCCATGGTGATCTTCTGTACCATCCTCAGTGAACCCATGGTGATCTTCTGTACCATCCTCAGTGAACCCATGGTGATCTTCTGTACCATCCTCAGTGATCCCATGGTGATCTTCTGTACCATCCTCAGTGAACCCATGGTGATCTTTGGGAGTGTTGTAGCAGCGATCACACTGACGCAACTTTGTTCTCAGCCGTCTTTGGTCACAGTGACATGAAATCACATCGCATTATGTGTTCTAAGACTGATGATCTTAATAAAAATACGTGACTTGTTACTTGTTTGTGTGAGAACAGACTCACCCAAACTGGACAGTTGAAGACTGGATAAAGACCAGGTGATTTATTTTCTCTAATCTTCTGGAGTCTGTTCATGAGAGCCTCAGATTCCTGTTCTTGGCTGACAGGAGAGGAAGCTGATGTGGTCTTCTGCTGTTGTAGCTCATCCACCTCAAGGTTTGATGTTTTGTGCGTGCTGAGATGCTTTTCTGCTCACCATGTTTGTAAAGAGTGATTATTTGAGTTACTATAGTTACTATATTTTTCTTTAGCTTTTTCTGGTTGGAAGTTGGGAATTGCAAAGCAGCATCAACTCCACTGCACCACTATCAGTAGGTAGTTGAAAATACACCAACATTTCCATTAAAGAGGTTTAATTTGAAGATTTAAATGCAAGTCATTAAGGGTGAATTTTTCTTTTAAGTGTAATTTTTAATTTTTCTCTACTTTGTTTTTCTCCCCTGAGAGTAAATACAAGAGCTCCAGCAACCTCTGAGAAATGTCTGTTTTCTTCAGCCGCTCAGAGTGTGTGTGTGTGTGTGTGTGTGTGTGTGTGTGTGTGTGTGTGTGTGTGTGTGTGTGTGTGTGTGTGTGGGCAGAGGAGGGGTTTGTAGATAATAGGACATCTGTCACCCTGCATGCTGACGCACAGGAGCTTCAGAGTGGGGGTTATTTTCTGAAGAGCTAAACAGACGAAGCAGACATCAGGCTTGAGCTTTGGATCTAAAAGTCATTTTAGCGTCTGTATTTTTCATTCCTTAGAGTTTGTGGTTTCTGAAAATGATTTAAACCGAGTCTGTAGTTAATATTTCAGAAATAGCCAGTTGACGGATGTTTCTTTTTAATCCAGAAATAATTATCACCGATCTAATCATTCACTTTAACTTTCACAGTGCGGTGCTTGTCCTTTACACCCCTGTGGCACAAACTGTGTTTCACTTCAGCACTTGTTTGGGAAAAGTTTTAAAGATCAACTTAATTAAAAATATTACAACTTACATTTTTGTTATTGTAAAAAAAAAAAAAAATAGTGAAGCAAAGACAATAAAGCAGAGTTTTTTTTTATTTTAACTTTTGCAGAACCTTGAATAACTTTTTGCTCCAATTTAATTAACAATATTTAAACCTATCACGTGATACAGTGGTTTTACATATTGTACGAGTGTAAAATGAAAATACACTCGTATTCAGAATAGAATATTAAAAGTAGGCACTTTTTTAAAGATTATATGCACCAAATACTGTACGCTAGCTGTATCTGAAGTTTAACATGCTTTATAAATACTTTATGAAGCTCTGATGCAGAATATCTTCCTTCTCAAATATAAAGTTAAAGAAGAAGAAGAAGAAAGGCTTTATTATGTAAAGCTACATAAAACCACCCATATACTGTAAACATATTCATGCTGTATGTTATCAGAACTACCTTATAAAACTTTACAAACCTAAAACTAATTTTAAATGGATAATTAAGAAATATTTATTAAAATATTTGTAGTGGCTAAAACACAGACTGATGCTTGGTGTAGATTAAACTGACAGAACTGAACTGAGGAACATTAAATTATATTAGAATTTAATTAATAGAATATATCGTTCTATTTTAATGTAATTATTATTCAACCCAAATTCGTGTGGACTTAAGAGCCAAGACAAAGTGTAATGTATACAGAAGTGTAATAAATTTAAAATACAGTCTTATATTCAATTGATTGTTCAAATTTGGTTAAATTATTAAATTTAGAATTTTGTGAACCAGAAAAAAAGGAAAAAGTGCATTGTTTTCAGTACAGATTTTATTTTGCATGAATGTTTCCTGAAGTAGATGTTTTCAAAATTAAAAACAAAAAATTAAATTCAAAATCCACTTGCAATCACACATTATATTCAAGAAAAAAGAAAAATCAACATACAAGCATGAGGTAGTGTTTTTTTTTTGACAAGTATTAAACTACAACCACACAAACTTAAGATTTAACACACTTGCAGTATTTATGACCCGTTTGTAAATCTAATTAAATCTCATTTTTGATCAAAATAGATATAAAGAAAAAAAGTTAATAGGTCTTCAAACATCACAAAGGCATTGTGTTCCTGTCGAGTAGAAAATGGAAGAGCAGAAAGAGGAGAAAGTTTAGTATCTTTCTGCCATTTTATGTAATAAAAAAACACACCTTGTGACATGAGTAACATATTCAATGAACTATTCAATATTGGTCTATAAGTAAAGGCGTCTCTGTTTCTGATTCAATACCAAAAATTAACAATAAATTAATGGTAAAGTGTTCGTTGTAAACATATTCGAACGACAGATATGTTACTTCATAGACTGGCAGAAACTTGTTACTCAGCTGTATAATGGCTGAGTGTTAATGATTCTCAGCCGAGCATGGACAATTTTTTACCATTAATGAAACAGAGAAGCAAAAAAAAAAAAAAAAAAGACTTGCATTTTTCGTTATTCCTGAGATAATGTCGAGACATTCGTGATTTGCAGAGTAACCTCTCTTTCTGAAGAGTCACTAATTGCATATTTCTCGTAATTCTTTGTGCGAGTTTATGTCTCGAATACATAAGTAGTGTCCATTAAAACAGCACATTCGTAAAAAAAAGAAAACCTTGTAAACTTTTATCGTCTACATTCCTGAGTATTTTCCTGAGTATAAATACCTGACTATTTACTTAATCTTTAAAATCAGATTGTAATCAGATTTTTCTCCTCCTTAACTCTCTATCTTCACCCTCCATGCGGCTGGAATTTATTGATTGGTTCGGGGGATTAGTGCTTGCTGTGGTTTATGCTTCACTACACTGATTGATTACTTACAGAGCGGGGGTTAGAGAACAGAACAATAGTCAGTCTGAGGAAAAGGAAATGTAGAGCTCTAAGGATGCAGGCTCTGTTTCCACCAAGGGTTAGGAACCTTCTGAGGAACTTAGGAGTTCTGAAATCTCCTGGATGAGTTCTTGTTTTGGGTCCCTGATATGGGAGAATAACAAGGCTGAGTGCCATACAGCAAAAACACAGCAAACATGGAGGGAGCTGAGACTGAATTTGTTCTTTAATGCTTCTGTCTTGTTGCGTCATCATGACGTTAATATCACTAGCCTTCGAGTCTTTATCACCACGTGTGATGTGCTACCTCTGATATAAAACAGTTACTAGCTAAATACAAGAAGCTTGATCAACAATCAATAATGTTCAGTATGCCAAGCTCCATTCCTAATTGTTCCTATGGAAGACTCAGGAACTAAAATGGCTCCTGACACCAACCCACCCTCACACAGAGAACTCTAGCTGTCTCAGGCATGGGCCAGGCTGGCTCTTTTACCAAAATATGCTGAATAAAAAATATTATGCCTGGCTTGCCGTGAACTAAAATAGGCCCTGGTTCCTCTGGTGATAATGCACCAAATATTCCTAAATAATATCTATATTCCAAAAAAAAAAAAAAAAAAAAAGTTGCTGTGGTGGAAATGCTCCTAAAGTAAATGAGTTCCTTTAAACCTTTCTATGTTGTGATGGTAGAAATGGGTTTAAAATTCCTCAGTTCCTGAAAAGGTTCCTGGGTTATATAAAGGTTACTGAGACAGAAATGTACTTGTGTAAGACCTAAAAGCAATGTTCAGTAGGAACTTAAATGGCTCCTAGAACCGACCGCACCCTTACAGTGGGACGACCAGGGAAGCTGTCCAGGGCTTGGGCCAGTTTGCAAACATCAATATATTTTTGAGAAAATATATTGATATTATGGCAGACCTATCTAGAAACTAAAACTGGCCCAGAAAAAAATAAAATAAAATCCTGCTATGGAAAAAGATTATACACTGATTTGTAGTAGTAATCTGGGAATCATAAAGTATGATATGATATGTAGCATGAATTCCTTAAAATTCCCAATATTAAACTAAAATCTAATTTAACAACTAACATTCTCTCGTCACCGCTCCCTCATTCTGTGTCAAATGGAGAGCGAAGACATGCACATAAAACAAAAGCTCTGCGAACGCTCCACTACGTTGCACACCTCAGGGGTAAGTGTATTGCTCAGCAGCGCTATAAGACGCTGGCTCTGAGGGCTGTAAATAACTGCTCTTCCTCACCAGGTCTACCTTCATGTCTGGCTGCGGGAGAAGCCTGTCTGGCCTGAAGGGCTGAAGAGATCTGCTATTCAGGATGCCGTTGCTGATGGGATGCTCACTGTTATCCCTCGCTGTATAAGGTGACACTCTGGTGCTTTTGTTTTGCTCGAATCCAAAAGTCTTGTTATGTTCTTGGAACTCTTCGGGTCGTTTCAGAGCCTGAGCGCTGTGGGTGGTTTGGAGGCCACTGCTCAGAGGTGGTAGAAGGGAAGGAGAACTAGTTGTGGTTAGACCTGGGGGATAGGGGTAGACTGGGGCAGGAGGCGGGTAGGTTGGCGGTAAGGCAAAAGCCGGCTGGTGCAAGTAAGTGGGTCGAGGGTACAAGTGCGACCCGCTGTATGTGGAGGTATAATCCTGAGATATGGCCCCATTACTGAATTGCTCTGAAAGGTTACTTGCACTTGCTAAAGAGCCTTTTATTCCATCTATCCCGTCTGGGTTATAGCCCATAGACCAGGCATCCTGGGCGGGCTCACTTCTTCGGAAAGCGCCGGGCTCCGAGTAGACCGGACTGAAGGAATACCTCTCGGCATAGCGCTTCAGCAGGGTGGAGGCGCTGAGGGCGCTGATGTCGTCGGAATACCCGGAGAAAGTGGGATGACTGGGCTGCGGGTATGAAACAGGCTTAGGGTGGGCAGGAGGTGACGTGGTGGAAGTGATGTCATAGTGTTGCTCTGCCCACTCAGACGACCAGTGCATCTTTACCACATCTGGCAGGAAGAGAGATGTGGAAATATTGTGGAAGTGGAAGAGTAATATGTAAATTAGTTATACAAGTAGGATTTCAGCATCAGAGCCTCGAATTACGTTAGCTGAGATTGCTAACTTGTTAGTCTAGCATGTAGGTTAGAAGGATCCAGGTAGCACATAATAGTTTGCATATCAGACGTGATTGGTTCAAAGTCATTAAGTCCTAATTTAGTGAAGGTACGAGTCCCTGTGAATGAGCTGTTACTATAGAAACGATAATGTATCAGAACGAGTGCATTAATTTAAACTTGCGCTACTGTCAGAGCTGCTGTTATAGAGAATTAATCAACTCCTTCTGACCAATCAGAGGCCAGAATTCAGCAGTGCTGTGGTGTAAATATAATATATATTTGTTGGTATATTGTGTGTATATCCTGCTCTCCTCCCCCCACTCCCAAAAAAAAGGCTGCCTATGGAATGCCAGGAATTCAGCCTGGGATCTATTTACAAAGAGAACATCCTCTGGACACACACACACACACACACACACACACACACACACACTCAGTGCATGGCCCGAACGAAAGAATATTTCCATTAATATTTTCCTTTGCTTGATTTGCTAACGTTAGCATGAGTGAAGTGGTTAAATTTAGCAGAGCCACTAATGAGGCGATACGATGGTACTGTATCAATATCACAATTATTTACATCACAATACACATTTCTGACATATCGCTGGTGTGTGTCATCGTCGGCTATAGATACAAGCAACTGATTCACTGTTCAACTGAATTTTTTTTTTACCAAATTGTTCTTTTTAAATTCTCGAGGAGTGATATTTTAAAGATATTTTAAAGATATTTTAAAGATATTTTAAAGATATTTTAAAGACATCGATGATAAATGAAGATATTATTGGACTTATTCAGGGCATTCTAAACACATTTAACACATTTAACACATTTAACGATTTCCTTTCTCATGATAAATGACATTTAAACTAAACTGAAAGAAACCTTGTAAGAAATCTTTTTTGAAAAATCAGGAAAAAAAAAACAAGAAACTTGTCACAGTTTTGTATTTAACAGAAGTTTGGTATCAAATGTAAACAATGTCATTTAAAGTTTTAATACACTGCAGTGTCTCAGCTGTTAAAGTCATCACACACACCACACACACACACACACCACACACACACACACACACCACACACCACACACACACACACAAACCACACACACACACCACACACCAAACGAACAGGCCACATGCTTTAGTGTTGCAGCACACACACACACACACACACACACACAGTGTAATGAATGACCATAACGGTGTCTTGGACTTTGTCTCAGTGTGTGTAAGCTGATAGCGGTGTGTGTTAATGTGTTTTACAACCCACATGTCTGAGAGCACACGAGAAACAACTATTACCTGTTTAATATCCTTTCCTTCTTTCTCTTCTCTCTCTCTCTCTCTCTCTCTCTCTATATATATATATATATATATAATAAATATCACACTCTTTTTTTATGGTGGAACCCATAAAATGGACAAATTTTATCTAAACAAAACCACTGACATAAGAACAGTAAGACCATCATGTTTCCATGGACACACACACACACACACACACACACACACGTATAGATATCTCACCTTCTCATTTCCTTGCATCTCCACACAAACATAGCAAAATGTTCAGTTCCACGCTGACACACCAGAACACACCGTCCTCTTCCTTCTGCTGCTCATTCAGCCTCTCAGTGACACCATCCACACATCCGCAGCCCTGCCCCCACGCCCACGTCACAATACCCCCAACTACACCACCCACCCCACGCTGCCCCTCCCCCTCCAACCCGCTCCTGCCCTAAAACTATTTCAGCCCTGCTCCGGGGGAACACAGGGTCCGTGGGTGTGATGAGGGTTGCCAGATCCATGTTTTTATTTCCGCACACTTTCCATAAAAATTCTATTGGTGTGGTCTTGGAACATTTCACACTCAAATCACACACATATGATACGTGTTCATGCTGTGGCTACGTCCACATTAATCCAGATAGATCTGAAAACTGCAGTTTCGTTTTAAAACGCTCTGCGTCTACACTGGCGTTTTCAAACGTTTTCCAAAAATTGCTCGTCCTCAACATCTGAAAACGTTCACATCCCTAAACTGCGCTTGTGTAAAAACGTGAGAAGCTTTGGCCTGCATCATTTCCGTCAGGCGTTTATTCACTTTCCGTCTCTTTGAATTGATGCAGCGATGTCTGAATGCCCTACAAAGTGACATTATTCTTTAACAACACTATCAAACTGGATAGCAGCCACAACATCGTCCACCATATTGTTTTTTTTAATTGAATGGGTCACATGAGTAAAAAATCTCCGTTTTCTCGGTCCACACTACAACCAGAAAACAGAGTTTTCAAATTTATCCACTTGTTTTCCAAAAGCTCCGTTTTCGCTGGACAAAAACTCCGTCTTAGTGATGGAAAGACAAAACGTAGAGAAAAAGATGTGTTTTCAAATTTATCCTGATTAATGCAGACGTGGCCTGTGATTTTCACGTGTGTGATTGTGTGAGTAATGCGACTGCATGTGAAAAACATGCGAATGTGAAAAAAACGTGTGACGTTGTGAAAAATGTTTTACATTTACGGCCTTATCGAGAGCGACGTACATTTATCTCGTTTTATATAACCGAGCAGGTGAGGGTTAAGCGCTGAGCTTTAAACTCACAAACTCAGAATCAGTAGCCCAACATCTGACCTACAGCTGCCCCTAAACGTGAGGAAAAACTCTATATGTGGTTAAATTTGCATCTTGAGATAAACTATTTGTGCGACAAAATTACATGTGGAAATAAATAAATAATGTGAGAAAATCACGTGCAAAAATAGCGTGAAAAATAGGTCTAAATGTGGCACATGAAGTTCACGCGGATATTTCTGTAAGTAAAAATAACGTAATTCTTTTTATTGTTTTTTTTATTATAGAATGATGGAAGAATTCCAGCCTTCAGAATGAACACACTGTATGTAGTTTTAGAAAACTTTCCACAGAAATACCTGATATCACTGTGTGTGTGTGTGTGTGTGTGTGTGTGTGTGTGTGTGTGTGTGTATGCGTGTACTTTTCCTGCATTCGACTCACCTCAGAAGTGGGAAGACGGCGCTCGGAGTGACGTGGCGTGACGTGGTAGCGCGAGCGTCACATTTTTGTTAGTTTGTAAGTTTCAGGCTTGTTTGAGTTTGTTTTTTCTGGCCCTGAAATTAGCTCCGCCCCTTGCTGGAACCGATGCTGTATCCGAGTGGTAATTCATTTATTATTTATATTATTTATATTATTTATATATTTCTGTAAAGCTGCTTTGTGACAGTGTCTGTTGTTAAAAGTGCTATACGAATAAAATCGAATTGAAATGAATTCAGGGTGGGAATTATGTCATTTTCAACCTCAGAACATTTAACATACAAAGTGGACAAAAAAAAAGAAACATGGACGCCTCCATGTTCGTCTTTTGTTAGCAGCGAGCTAGCCAGCTAGCGGTGCTGAGGGGTGTGTGTGTGTGTGTAGAGTCAGAGTTACGGTTACAGTGAGTGCGTCTCTGTGTGTGACGCTGATGCGTGCATTTGCTCATGCTGCTGTGTTTACTGCTGATGCTGCGAGCGGCCATGTTGATCTGACGTCACTCCCTGAATAATATTATTTACACCACAGCGCTGCTGAATCCTGCACTCTGATTGGTCGGAAGATGTTGATTAATTTTCTGTAACAGCAGCTCTGACAGTAGTGCAGCTACAAAATGAATAAAACACTTGGGAACGTGCTGTTAGGAAAATAATTACATTCAGGGAGGTTATGATAACTGCTGTAACACACACACACTCTAGCTCTCTCTCTCTCACACACACACACACACACTCACACACTCACACTCTCTCTCTAGCTCTCTCTCTCTCTCTCACACACACACACACACACTCACACTCACACACTCACACACTCACACTCTCTCTCTAGCTCTCTCTCTCTCACACACACACACACTGACACACACACACACACACACTCTAGCTCTCTCTCTCACACACACACACACACTGACACACACTCACACACTCACACTCTCTCTCTAGCTCTCTCTCTCTCACACACGCACACACACACACACACACACTCACACTCTCTCTCTAGCTCTCTCTCTCTCACACACACACACACACACACTCACACTCACACTCACACACACACTCTCTCTCTAGCTCTCTCTCTCACACACGCACACACACTCTCTCTCTAGCTCTCTCTCTCTCTCACACACACACACACACACACACACACTGAACTGAACTGGTTCATTTTTTCAGTTTACAGAAAACACACACTTGCTGGAAAGGGTAAAGCTTTAATGTTTTGTTTGACACTTTTTGGTGAATGTGGCAGATTGAATCCTCAGTCAGATTTACAGGAAGTGAGTTTGTGGTTTTAACCCTTTCAGCTTTTCTCCTTTGCGTTATTCCAAAGCGTCCTGCAGTCTGAGGAGGAACCGAGAGCAGAAACAGCGCGTGAGATTTACAGAATGTGATTCATTACATCATTTATGGTGTGTGTGTGTGAGTGTGTGTGTGTGAGTGTGTGTGTGTGTGTGTGAGTGTGTGTGTGTGAGTGTGAGTGTGTGTGTGTGTGAGTGTGTGTGAGTGTGAGTGTGTGTGTGTGTGAGTGTGTGTGTGAGTGAGTGTGTGTGTGAGTGTGTGTGTGTGTGTGAGTGAGTGTGTGTGTGTGAGTGTGTGTGTGAGTGAGTGTGTGTGTGTGAGTGTGTGTGTGAGTGAGTGTGTGTGTGTGTGTGAGTGTGTGTGTGAGTGTGTAAGTGTGTGTGAGTGTGTGTGTGTGTGTGTATCCTCACTTTAGATCTCCTCCGTCCAGCAGGTTTCTGTAGGTGGCGATTTCTGCCTCGAGCTTCATCTTCATGTTGAGGAGCGTCTGGTACTCCTGCCCCTGCTCGCTGACCTTCGCCCTGAGCTGAGCCAGTTCTGCCTCCAGCTGCAGGATGACGCTGTTATACTTCTCCACCTCAGCGTTGGAGCGGAGCTCCGTGTTCCTCAGCGTGTCCTCCAGCGACGCTTTCTAATGGACAGTAAACACTTCTGCGTTATTATTATTATTATTATTATTATTATTAGTTAGTTAATTGTTGAACATAGTTTTAAAGTAGTAATTTATCATTTGCCATTTAATGCAAATTAACAATAATTTAGTTATTTTTATTTTACTTATTATTAAATATTTAATCTTAATTTGATCTTAATCACTTAATCATATTTTGGTCACTTTATTATTTATTTTGATATTTTTACTTTCGCTTTTCTCTTGTTTTATATTTAATGTATCATCTGACATTTTAGGAGCAATTTATTTATTTTCAATTTTAATTTAGATTAAATATGTAATGTTAACATTTTCGTGCTTTACTGTTACTAATTCATTATTCCTAATTTATTTTAATTAGATATTTACTTTAAGATTACGTCATTATCGTTTTTAGAATTTTGTATTCTTAGAATTTTTTCTTTTCTGAAATTTTCCTTATACTGTTTCTTTTTATTTACTTTCATTCCTTTGCAATAACAACAACAACAACAACAACAACAATAAAAGTGATGGAGGCGTGTATACAGGACAGTTTGTAAATTTTGGCGCCCTCTGCTGCCTGTGAGGTGAATTACAAGTGAAACGCTGACTCCACCCATTCTGCTGAAACTACAGTATGTATGCCTCATGAGCTCCATTTAAGGAAATACAGACAGCTTAGTTCCAGCTGGGGGCGGAGCTAATTTCAGGGCCAGAAAATAAAAACAAAAACAACAACAAAAACAAGTCTGAAACTTACGAACTAACTGAAATGTAACGCTTGCTCTACCACTGCATGGAAATATTGTGAATCAGAGTTTCTGCTTCTCGTAATTTATTTTTAGTCCCATTTACAGAGTTAGATAAAGGATACAGATGGAATTGTTGTGTGGTGTTCTGTGGTATTGTGTACTTGTGCCCATCTTTTTTAAAATTCTTTTTTAAAAAAGCCTATAATTTGGGTTGGAATGGCTCCCCCTCATCTCAAACCAAATCTACATCCAAGTTTTGTTAGATAATATCTTTATCTTTCATATCTGATATGATTATTATGATTATTACAGGAAAACTGTCTAGAAACACTTTGAAATATCACAGACCGCCGCTTTAACAGTGTGTAGCATTACCAGGCTTTGCTGCGATGCTAGCTCGATCTCCAGTGTCTGAATTTGTCTTCTCAGATCGTTCATCTCCATCTGAGCTCCCTGTAATGCTTCTGTGTTCTGCGACACTTGAACCTGGACATCTGCTATCTACACACACACACACACACACACACACACACACAATTAAATACAGTTTTTTCCTCACAGTTAAACACAAGTGAGTGAGAAGATGGCAGTTAGCTAAATGCTAATGAATGTGGTCAGCAGTCCACCTGGTTTTCATGCCACATTTTGAGTTCCTCAGCGTTCTTCATCGCCAGTTTCTCATAGTTAGCTCTCATGTCCTCCATGACCTGAGCGAGGTCTTGTCCCTTCGGAGCGTCTATGTCCACCTGCACGCCCGACTGCGCAATCTGATTACGCAGCTCTGCCACTTCCTGTTGAAGAAAAAAAGACAGAAAATGGTTTCTTTGGGAAAAAAAATCTCCAGAGATCCTGTTTGAAATAAATTCCAATGAACAATGAGGGCGTCGTCTTTACCATCGCAGAGTCGCAGGTTAAATTCATTTGTAAAGATTTTTCTGTACATTAAATTAAGGGTCTCAGAAATTTGTATGAACTGGAATAAAAACTTAGCTGGATTTTGTTTAATTTTATACAAATTAAGTCATAAAAATGGCACAAATACTAAACCCCGCCCCCAACCTCAATCCTAACCTTCGTAACTTTTTTTTGCGAAGTCGTGAGCATTGTCGTGTGTGATGTGATTATTAATATAAACAGGGTTTCAGCAACAAAAAGATTAACCAGAATTAAAGAAATTATTTTAAAGCAATTTTTTAAAACTGTTAATCCACATGTAAAACATCCAGTTTAGTCTTTTTCTGTAAACTTGGAATAACTTCTCTCCTGTTGCTTCTTTACTTTTAACATATTTGAGTTCGAGATGAATTTTTTAAATTTTAATCTTCCATATGAGGATGTTTACATTTCAGAAATATTAGATTATTAGATTAATAATCTCAAAAAAATATTGTTGTTGTTTACTCCGTGATGGCCAACAGTCGTTCCCTCACCAGTCTCTCTCTCTCTCTCTCTCTCTCTCTCTCTCTCGCTCTCTCTCTCGCTCTCTCTCTCTCTCTCTCTCTCTCTCTCGCTCTCTCTCTCTCTCTCTCGCTCTCTCTCTCTCTCTCGTTATTTTATCGCAGCTTGTTACAGAGAAACCGCAAAGAAGCGTAAACTCCTCTGTCCTGAAGATGTCGGAAAACTTAAAGTTGCAGCTTTACCTCTGACTGCTACAAAGCGCTGACACTGGAGACTCCTTCCATACATGTTACATAAACGTCTCCTTACAGAAAATTTCACCAGATCAATGATTTTTAAAATTTAAGTGGAGTGTGCGCTGTGCACGTCCCTGTGAATGAGCTGTTGCTATAGAAACGATAACGTATTAGAGCGAGCGCATTAATATAAACCTGCGCTGCTGTCAGAGCTGCTGTTATGGAAAATTAATCAACACCTTCTGACCAATCAGAGTGGAGAACTCAGCAGTATGATAGTAGTAGGAGAGAATCACCACCAGGTGAGGGTTTGAACACTTTTATCAGGTCCTTGACGAGCTCTACACTGTGTGATGCAGTATAACTCACATCATCATGGTTCTTCTTGAGGAACAGAAGCTCCTCTTTCAAGGCCTCCAGCTCGCTCTCAGTGTTCATGCGATTGATGTTTGTGTCGTCGATGACTTTCCTCAAGCCTGCGATATCCGCCTCCACGGACTGCCTGATGGACAGCTCGTTCTCAAACCTGCAGCACAGCGAGAGATCTTCAGCATGACAAATTCACTTCCTGTATTTACGTATGTGTCTGTGATGATGAACGACTCACTTGACTCTGAAATCATCTGCAGCCAGACGAGCGTTGTCGATCTGCAGAACAAGGCGGCCGTTGTCCATCGTGGCTTCAAATATCTGAGGACAAACCAGTAGGCAAATTTTACCAGACATTAACCATTCATATCAGCTCTCTGATGGAGAGGAAGGTCATGTGTCATCTGATCTGCTCATCTGATCCGGAACCTGACATCAGAACCGAGTTCTTTTGTCACCGTGGCTGTGTTCTCGCCTGTGTCTATGCACTATTTTAATATTTCAGGTCCTGACACCTCACCGTCATGAGATCAGACTGATCTAATAACGCAGTAAGCTTCTTATCATCATCAGACTGACATTAGATTCCTCAAACTGCTTCTTTTTCCACAGCTTTCTGCAAATTTATTACTGTAAAAGAGTCCTGTTGTGTAAGTGGATTTAATCGCATTCACGTTTTTCCTGTTTCAGTAGTAATTAGGACAACGTGATCGTGGTTACATTTCAGTGTAGCACGACCTCGACACACTGATGAAGGTGAACTGCAGTGCAACGGGATTTACCTCCTAGTCAAGGTTTAATTCTTTAAAAAGCAGACCCTGCTGATTCACTTTCATTAAAGTGACACAAGAGCAATGCGATGAAGGTTTTGCTTTTCAGTCTGGAATATTTTCATGAAAATCAAAGCAGTTTGAGTATTGTGTTTCATGTTCTTTTCACCAGTCGGTCTGTATTTCACTCTGGTGCAGAATTTCTTCCTGAGGCCTGAACAACACGACACACTGACACCGTTAGAATGAGTTCTGAAGGTCATTTTACGGAGATTGTGTGCTGTTTATATTTGTGCTTTATAAACTGTTTATAAACACATTGAAAGGATGTTGGAAATGAGGTCAGGGAGAGAGAGAGTGGTCACAATTGAATGAAAAAAATGAAATGAAAAAAAAAAAAAACATTAAAAATTTTTCCAGCTTATGACGTCATAACGGGCGTTTCAGCAGCCGCCCAATCAGAAGCTTCGCTTCGCCTCATTCACTCAATCGAACTGCTCTGTACAGTAGATTTGAAAGCTAATGAAAATGTGAGTGTGACGTTTGCTCTAGAACACAGCAGCGTGGCTTTCTGATTAACTCACAGTTAATCATGTGTTTAAACCATGACCCTCAACTCTCTTAAACACCAGCCCTCAGTGGAGCAGTGAAGCAGCGGACATTCAGTCCTCACACTTTTAACAGAGACAAGGACATGGTGTGTGTGTGTGTGTGCGTGTGCATGTGTGTGTGCGTGTGCGTGCGTGTGCATGTGTGCGTGTGCATGTGTGTGTGCGTGCGTGTGCATGTGTGCGTGTGTGTGTGTGTGTGCGTGCGTGTGCATGTGTGCGTGTGTGTGCATGCGCGCGTGTGCATGTGTGTGTGCGTGCGCGCGTGTGTGTGTGCATGTGTGTGTGTGTGCGTGCACGCGCGCGTGTGTGTGTGTGTGTATGTGTGTGTGTGTGTTGGGCCGGATGTGCGATGAGCAGAATTTCCTTTTCATGTTTTCCATGTGAAACGTCCTGATCCAGTCTCTGAAAGGAATCGCTGTCCTGCATTATTGTGATATTATTATTATTAAAACCTGATGATATGAAATAAATGTGAAAATGAAATCAGAGTTCAGTCACGTGATCCTTAAATCCTTTAAACAATTTCTATAAATCCACTGACTGATTCAGCTTCAGTGGGTAACAGTGAGCTCAGACTCTTCCACATGGACGACCAAAATTTGCTTAAAATATTTTGTAGCACTTCCTCTTTGCATATTTGTGTGTGTGTGTGTGTGTGTGTGTCTGTGTGTGTGTCTGTGTGTGTGTGTGTGTGTGTGTGGGCGCGTGATCACATCTGCTTTGCATTATGACTCTTAGTCACTCTTCCAGCTCGCGCAGCTGAAACTCTGCACTAACGATCACAAACATTTTATTTGTTTTTCATCCGTCTCCATGGTTACAGGGGTTTAAAACCTTACCAAATAACAGGAAGTGTGGAAAAAGCTTCCCTGTAGTTCGTAGAATGGACAGAAAGAAGAGGGAAGTAGAAAGAGGGAGACAGAGGAGTGTGTGCCACTCCCTCCAGTGAGATGGAAAAGTTCTAACGGAGTGTAAAAGTTTCTCCTACAGCGTGTTAAACAGCCGGAACGCGCGCGTTTCCTGAAGGAAGAAAGATTTCTGCGAGTTCAAACCACTTTACAGTTTTACTTACACCGTATAATTCTGTCTTCTTTTTTAACAAAAGAAAAAATGTAACATACTTAAAAACGGAGTTTGTGATTTTTATTG
Organism: Pangasius sanitwongsei; assembly: GCA_037576675.1. Classification (NCBI taxonomy): domain Eukaryota; kingdom Metazoa; phylum Chordata; class Actinopteri; order Siluriformes; family Pangasiidae; genus Pangasius; species Pangasius sanitwongsei. Next base: position 245,562 of record CM075004.1, on the reverse strand, counting down.
AGTTTTTGTGCATTTCTGAATTTTATTTCCTTTTATGATAGAACCAAGAGTGGAAAATATTCTATAATATTTATACATTTATGCACATTTTCTGTAAAATGTCAGAAATTTTGAAGCCATAGCCTTGTTTGTGATTGTTGCAGAGGTGCTGTGATGTTCTCACCTTTCTTCTCAGATCGTCCAGTATGGCGTTGTACTTGCTGTAGTCGTGTACATCTGGTCCAGCTTTCTCCATGGCCTCTCTGATCTGCTGCTCCAGTTTGGCGTTTTCTTTCTCCAGCCTGCGCACCGTCTCCAGGTACGAGGCCAGACGATCGTTTAGGTTCTGCATCTGACCCTTCTCATTTCCCAGCATGGCTCCGGCTCCGGCTCCGGCTCCTGCACCGAGGCCTGAACTCACCTTGAAGGCGGTGGAGGAGGAGATGGACGAGGCGAGCGGCGCAGAACGCAGGCTGCCGTAGCCCGAGGCTGAGGAGACCCGGGTGCCACGACCTCCTGCTCCTCCATAGATGCTGGCGGCGCGGTGCGACACGGGCGCAGTGCGGGTGAAGCTAAAGGAAGTGCGGGTGCTCATGGTGATGGAGAGACGGAGATAACGGAGTGGTGAAACAAAACAGATGAGAACTCTGGAGCTGTGAAGGACTCGAGAGACGTGCAGATGGAAATGCGAGGCTTTTATACTGCGCACACACACACACACACACACACACACACCTCCTCCTGTTCCTGTCCAACAGTCACTGACCAGCTACAGTCCTTCCCACGTGGCCCTTTTTTTTCTCTACGGTCTCTGCCCAAAAGTTTTTATCCCCCACCTCCCTCCTCAGATCTCCTCCCTCTCTCTCCCTCTCTCTCTCTCTCTCTCCCTCTCTCTCTCTTTGAATTTCACACACATGCATGCAAACATCCAAACACTTGTAAAAACACTACAGCTCTAATACTTTCTTGTAAAGACAGAAACCTCTGCATTCACATCTGTAATCAAATATCAGAATGCTAACACTTTTTTAAGGAACATATACAAGATTTATATAATTTGTTTAAGCTCAATTCAGACATTTATAAAAGATGCATTCACTCTGTATTCATAAATACCTGTATTACTGCAGAACTGGAAAGCTGTTATGTGAGTTGTAATAATGTGCAATAAACACTTTATTAAATACTTACTATGTAAACATCTAGCGTCATGTGACTGCAGCTAAAGAGTTAATAAAAGCTCATTAATACTTTAATACATGCTCCATAGCCTAAAGCAGAATTTTATTCATCGCTAATTAGGGACTAGAACGTGCTGAGATGTTTTTAATGAGTCAGTTTGTGTCCAATAATCTAAGGTCCAGATAAATAAATGTGTGTTTCTACAAACCGCTGAGCATGAATTAATGACCTAACCTTCTGTAGCTAAGGAATAACGCTGTGTGCTAGTTTTTATGCATCTTGATGTTTTTTAAATAATAGAATAGCATGTATGATGATATTTTTTCAAAAATAGTCACCTGCATAATATTTTAATCCACCATGAAAAATATTCAATATGTATTTAGATTAGGTCCTGATTTTGACGCTTTAGGGTAGAAATTATTACAGTTTACACTTCAGATTTAGCGAAAACGGGAGATAAAAGGTATTTCCTTTACATTTATTAAACCTATAGACTATTGATTGATTGATTGATTGATTGATTGTCCCCACAATTCACAGCCTGTCTCCTGCTCAGCTGATGATGAAGACTGAAAGCTATAAACTGCAGTCACTTGATGTTAGAACCTGAAGTTCTTATGTGGAGAATTAAAACTAATAAGATGTGAATTCATTCATTCATGCGCAATAGTGCGTGCAGCAGGTTTTTATCATTATTACTAATGCAATTATTAGTTATTTTTACACAACAGATCTCTGGTTATGCAGCAGGTATTTATGAAGAAAGATTAATACATAGTGAATAAACATTTTTACAAATAAATAATTTTTAGCCCATTTATCTTTCACTTTGAGCTTTTCAGTTTAGGGCTTTTTTAAACACGTCCTCTTAAAAAGTCCATAAACAGCCTACTGGGAAAAGTCTAACAAAAATAAACAAACAAATAAATGAATAAAAACGTACATACAGCTGAGTGCTAAAGTTTAAACATTCATTTTTTTTAAACTAATACTAATAATCGGGTTATTTTTGCTCAGGACATGTTACACTAATGATCATTATATTTTACAGGAAGATGTTGCTCCATCACTTCCCCTGCAGCCAGAGCCGCTCGGGCGTCGTGGTCATGCTGTAACTGCCATCTTTAACGAACACGGACAGAAGGGAAGAAGTGTTGAGTCTTGGGTGTGTGTTGAGTCTCCGAGCTGCGAGTCTGACACACACCCGGCGTTCAGTCACAGTCAGAGAGTCCGGACGCTGAGCGCCAGAAAGCGGTGACGTCATGCGGGTTGTACAGAAGCGACACTTAGCACAAGGCACTATGGGTACGGACAATTCTGGCAAATAATTTTTCAGATTTTTAGATGAATTGCATCAGTAAAATATTTACACTTAAACCCGTTGTAGTAAAATTAGCAAAACTCAACAGAAATTAAAAAAAATCTTTAGTTAATTTAATCATTTACACTATCTTTACTTTAATTTAATTCATTAAAACACACTGTAAAGTTTTAAAACTGTTTTTCTTTTAAAAGGTTTTTCTTTTTTTCAGGTTTCTAGATTATTTATGCATTCATGAAATTTTACACATTCATTCCTTTAAAAAAATTAATTTTTTTATATTTAAGAATTTCCCAAAGTGTTGATTATTGTTGGAATTCTTCACATTTCTTTCTTCTTTCTTTCCTGTTTCCCTTTTTTCTTACTTTATTGGTCTCTCTCTCCCTTTTCTTTCTTTCTTTCTATGCGTATGTAATTACACAAATCTACATTTGCATAAATAAATGTAAGCGTCTTAAGTTACAGTAGAAAAATAAACGCTTATATAAACTCAGGAAGAATAATAAGAAGCAGTGGAGTGATGTGCTGTTTTAAAAGGCGCTGTTCGCCCAGAGCCAGAGAGGATCATGGGATTTTTGGAACAGTTGCTCAGCACGACTGATTAACGTGACATTTGAACCGTGTGAATTTTTTTACTGTTGAAAAGAACAAAACGTCGGAAGATAAAAGCAAAACTTTATTTCAATTCAAAGCCCCGTGTGAGCGACGCTCCAGAATAGACGAAGGTGCAAAACGCCGGAGGGGAAGAGAAATGTGAGGAGCCTCCAAAGCGTCTGTGTGAAAGCTGAGCTGGTCTTCCCTCTCTCTCTCTCTATTGCTCTCTCTCTCCCTCCCTCCCTCTCTCTCTCTCTATTGCTCTCTCTCTCCCTCCCTCCCTCTCTCTCTATTGCTCTCTCTCTCCCTCCCTCCCTCTCTCTCTCTCTCCCTCCCTCTCTCTCTCTCTCTATTGCTCTCTCTCCCTCCCTCTCTCTCTCCCTCTCCCTCCCTCTATCGCTCTCTCTCTCCCTCTCTATTGCTCTCTCTCTCCCTCCCCCTCTCTATCGCTCTCTCTCTCCCTCCCTCTCTCTATCACTCTCTCTCACCCTCCCTCTCTCTATCACTCTCTCTCCCCCCTCTCTATCGCTCTCTCTCTCCCTCCCCCTCTCTATCGCTCTCCCCCCCTCTATCGCTCTCTCTCCCGCCCCCATCTCTCCCTCTGTCTCACCCTCTCCCCCCTCTCTCTATCGCTCTCTCCCCCTCCCCCTCTCTTTCTCTCTCTCCCCCTCTCTTTCTCTCTCCCTCTCTTTCCCGCTCTCTCTCTCTCCCCCCTCTCTCTCTCTCCCTTTCTTTCTGTCTCACTATCTCACCCCCTCTTTCTCTCCCTCCCCCCTCTCTCCCGTCTTTTTCCTTTATTCTTTTTCTTTCATTTTTGTCTCACTCCTCCTTCTTTCTCCATCTGTTCCTTTTCTTTGTCTGTCCCCTCTTTTTCCCTCTCTTCCTTTTCTTTCTTTCTCTCTCCCATTTCTTTATCTTGTTCTCTTTTCCTTTGTTTAATTACTTCTTTTTTCCGGCTTCTTTCTTTTTAAGGCGAATCCCTTACGTTTTTAAAATGAATCTTTTTTTAATACCCATTTCCACACCTTTCACATTTTTTTTTACCTGGTTCACTCCTTTTTCTTCTTTCTTCACTTACTTCTTCATTTATCCTCATGTTCTTTCATTCCCTTATCATTTATCTTTATTTTCATTCTTTTTGCTTTTTGGTCCTTTTTCTTTATTAATGTTTTTCTTTTTTTCCCCTTCTTTGTGGTTCCTTAATCCTTTGCTCTTTTCTTTCTTTCTTTCGTTCGCTCTGTCTCTTTTATATGCTTCATCAGCATTCCTGAAGGAGACTGCAGCTGGGCTTCGTACGGCTTGGATTTCCTGCTGGTTAAATCACGGAGTTCAGAGCCTTTATACAGCGTTTATAAAGAGTTTATAAAGAGTTTATACAGTGTTTATAAAAGTGTTTATACAGCGTTTATAAAGAGTTTATAAAGAGTTTATAGAGCGTTTCAGGCGTGTGTATGCCAGATTGTGTAACAGGGGAAGCAGTTTCGGATTACTGACTCCTAAGTTTTGTAGAAAATTCAATTACCAGCGAGTATTTAGTTTAGTCGTTATTACAAACCATTGCTCTGGGCGTAAATATAAAGAAGTCACGTTTTGACCCAGAAAAGCAGTAAGAAATGAAGAGTGGCCTTGTTTTAGAGCCGGAGCTCATACCAGTCCATCCCACTGACTGAGGAACGATTACAGAGCGCTCAGAGGGAACAGAGAGAGCGAGCGAAGTGGCGTGACAGTGAGTCATATTCCACAGCCACCGCACTGCCTACACACACACACACACACACACACACACACACACAAGAATGGAGAAGTGAGTTTTTTCAGTTTTTTTTTTTAAACCTCTTGAAAAGAAAGACAGCCTTGGAACTTCCTCAACACAGCCGTTTTGTGTAAATGAGTCAGACATTCGTTTCCCTGGCAGCTGTTTTCAGTGAAACTTTTATGTTTTGTGGTTCCCTGGGTTTTTTTCTTTCCTGGAGCTCCACCCAGTTAGCCATAACACTGCCAGCAGCATTGTCTACAATGCAAATGAATGGCCTTGGGGGGAGGGAGAGAGAGAGAGGGAGAGGGAGAGAGAGAGAGAGAGAGGGAGAGAGAGAGAGAACAGTCATTTTTCAACAATAAACTGCTGCCTTTATGAAATGAGAAGAAAAAAGTGCTGACAATTCTTTTGGTTCACATGAAAATAATGTAATAAAATGTTATTTAGTTTGCCTCAGCTGGACCTCCTTTACATGATTTAAAAATTACAATTAAAAATAATCTGTGTTTTTTGTAAGTAATAAACACTGAGTTACAGCACTGAACACTGAACACAGGGTGGTGTGATGAAGCAGAGCTACTGTTACCATCCCGAAGTGATTACTTTCCTATAACAGCACGTCCCCAAGTGTTTTATTCTTCTTACGCCACGGCAACTTGCCAACATTTTTTTACTGAGTAAAGAATGGAATCAAACTTTTTATCCATTTACAGTTACATTAAATGCAGTAGAATGCCAGTGAAACAAGTTAGTTCCTGTTCTCACTTACGCAGTCGTTCCCTCACGGCCTCTTTCACTCTCGCAAATTTAATACGACAAAAAATAAATTTATGCAGCTTGTCATGTTACTGAGAAACCGCAAAGAAGCGTAAACTCCTCTGTCCTGAAGACGTCAGAAAACTTACAGTTACAGCTTCACCTCTGTTACAAAGCGCTGACACTGGAGACTCCTTCCATACGTTACATAAACGTCTCCTCACAAAATATCAACGATTACACACATTTCATAATCCATTTATTATTAGTGGAGCATCCGCTGTACAATTCCCTGTGAATGGTTTGTTACTATAGTAACTATAGAACGAGCGCATTACTATACAGCTGTGATTTGCAGCTGCACTACAGTCAGAGCTGCTGTTCTAGAAAACTAATCAACACCTTCTGACTGGGCATGCTGGGAAGTTTGGGGATGCGATGGGTATTTTCATGGTGTTTGTAATTAACTTAGGGGCCATGCTTGCTAAAGAATTTAGGTAAAATTAAATTAGTGTACAGTGGCACAAAAAGTATTTGCCCCCGTCATGATTTCTTCTATTTTTTGTATATTTGTCACAATTAATTTTCATAAAAATCAAACAAAATGTCATATAAGACAAAGACAACCTGAGTAAACACAAAATACAGTCGTTAAATGATCATTTCATTTATTCCAACTGGCCATGTGTGAAAATGTACCTGCCCCTTAGTTACCCAATCAACCAATTAAGCATATTTAATTGGTAATTGGGTTCAATTAGACGAGACACACCCAGGCTTGATCACTACTGAGCAGAAATGGTATCCATGGGTGAGTTGCAAGGTGAAAACCATTCCTGACCAAGAAGAATATAAAGGCTCTTTTCACATTTGCTAAAACACCTTGATGACCCCCAAGCCACAAGCTGGCATACAGCTAACACACATTCCACAATCAGAACACCATAGCAACGGTCTGTTCCTAGCAACACCGTGGTGGTGTGATGGCGTGGGGAGGCTCGAGGCTTTGCTGCTTCAGGGCCTGGGCGACTTGCCATAACTGACAAAACCATGAATTCTGCTCCCTACCAGAAGGAGAATGAACAGTCATCAGTCTGTGACCTGAAGCTCAAGCACAACTGGGTTATGAAGCACCTGATGCACAAGAACAAGTCGACTTCTGAATGGCATAAAAGAGACGAGATTAAGGTTTTGGAGCAGCCTAGGCAAAGTCCTGACTTGAGCTCCATTGAGATGCTGTGCCAGGAGCCTAAATGGGTAATTCATGCTGAAAAGCCCTCCAGTGTGGCTGAAATAAAGCAATTCTGCAGTGAACCGTGGGCCAGAATTCCTCCACAGTGACGTGAACGTCTGCTCTCCTATCATCAGAAGCATTTGTTTGCAGTTGTTGCTGTTAAAGTTGGAACAACCAGTTATTAAGTTTTGAAGGTAATTACTTTTCACACTGGTAATATAGGTGTTGCATTACCTTTTTCATTCAAAAACTGTATTTTATGCATCCTCACATACTCCTGGTCTTAGTACATCTGAAAAAAATTAGTGTGACAAATATGCAAAAATAGAGGGAATGCAGTAGCACAGACATGATTAATTCAGTGTGTGCACGTTGCTCAAACTCTTAGCCACAGTCCCCAAACCCAGAAAAGTCTGAACTATACATGAACTAAGTATGAACTAACACTCAACTGTAGATGTCTGGAGAAGATCAGCTCAGATCTACTGCCATCTAGTGGTACAACATTTGCAGTGCACCAACAGTTAGACATTAACTACAGCTAGAAATCTTTTTTCCTCCATCTTAAAGGCTCATATGATTTGCCCAGTACTGTCCTCAGAGCTGGAAAATATACTTAAAGAGATTAACAAAGTATAGAGAGAGATTAAACCTTAACGAGGTGGTGCAGCGGCGCGGCGTGTAGCGTTGCCATCGCACAGAGTGGCTAAGCTAAAATACCCCTAGGTGTGAGTAAGTGAGACAGTATGTGTGCATGATGCCCTGTGATGGACTGGAATTGCATCCGCATTGAATTCTCCCACCTCGTGCCAGGATTGGCTCCGGATCCACTACGACCCTGAACAGGATAAAACACTCACTCAGTCATGAATGAAACCATACCAGCATACAATCCGAATTAATACTTATCTTAATCCATTAATCTTCTACAAAAAAAGTTTTATACCTTATATTTCCATTTATCATGGTGTCTGAGGCATGCTTCAGCTCTGAACGCCAGCCGTCTGGGTATCAGGCGCCAGTGCGGATGTCTGAGTCCAAACTGGATGACCACAGACTGAATGTTTCCTAACTATGTCCAAAAGGATGTTTTAAGAGAGAACAATGGCCAGTCTGGATTTAGAACCAAACGCAAGTGAGATGACACTAGCATACTACTTGGAGGGGATTAGTTTTCTGGATGTCTGTATTAATTATGATCACTTCAAAGCTTGGCCAATAGAATTCATCACCACAGCTGGAACACGGCTCTCCAAAAGCGTATGCTGCCGTAGTCAGCGGGGCAGACTGCTAGACATCAGCCAGGCTTATTGTGGAATATCCCTCTGCAATGGTCTGGAATAGTACATTGTTACTTTGCACACTGTTCAAATAGTCTGATAGTGATGAAAACTCCACTTTAGAACATAGTATGGAATATTAAAAAATGATTTTATAAAGTGGATAAAAGATCCAGTTTGACCCACTATATTATTTAGAATAAAACTAGTTGTTTTCCACACTTTCTGATGAAAACTGCAGCATGTCTTCATTCTCTGCTGCGTAGATGTGCTTGTGTCTCTGAAAGATTCTGTGCGTACTAAAGCTCTTCCCACACTCCGAGCAGAAATACGGCTTCTCTCCAGTGTGAACACGTTGGTGTGCTTGAAGATTAAACTTCTGTATAAAACTCTTCCCGCAGGCGGAGCAGTGATACGGCTTCTCTCCTGTGTGGATGCGCTGGTGCTGCTGGAGATTACTCCTCTGTGTAAAGCTCTTCGCACACTCTGAGCACCGATACGGCTTCTCTCCGGTGTGAATGCGCTGGTGCTGCTGGAGATTACTGCTATGTGTAAAACTCTTCCCGCAGTCTGAGCAGTGATACGGCTTCTCTCCGGTGTGAATGTAGAGATGGAGCTGAAGAGTACTCCTCTGTGTAAAGCTCTTCCCACATTGTGAGCACTGATACGGCTTCTCTCCTGTGTGAATGCGCTGGTGTAACTGGAGATTGTCCTCTCGACGAAAACTCTTCCCACACTCTAAGCAGTGATACGGTTTCTCTCCTGTGTGAATACGCTGGTGTTTTACGAGACGACTGCTCTCAGTAAAACCTTTTCCACACTCTAAGCACTGATATGGCTTCTCTCCTATGTGAACGCGCTGATGTTTTATGAGACGACTGCTCTCAGTAAAGCTCTTCCCACACTCTAAGCACTGATACGGCTTCTCTCCTGTGTGAATGCGCTGGTGCGCTTGCAGAGCGTCCTCCCGGCTGAAGTTTTTCCCACACTGCGAACAGTGAAACGGCTTCTCCCCTGTGTGAATGCGTCGGTGCTGCTGGAGATGATTGCTCTGTGTAAAACTCATCCCACAGTCGCAGCACTGATATGGTTTCTCTCCTGAGTGAATGCGCCGGTGTCGCTGGAGACTACAGTGGTAATTAAAGCTTTTACCACACTCTAAGCAGCAATGCAACTTCTCTCCTGCGTGAATACGCTGGTGTATTTTGAACTTATTCTTTTCAGTGAAACCTTTCCCACACTCTGCACAGCGATACGGCTTCTCTTCCGCGTGAATCAGCTGGTGTCTCTTCAGCTTATTCCTTTGAGGGAACCTCTTCCCACACTGTGAGCAGTGATACGGCTTGTCCTCTGCGTGAACAAGCTGGTGTTTTTTCAGATAACTGTTCTGACTGAAACTCTTCCCACACTGCGAGCAGTGATGAACTTCCCTCTCCACACTAACACTGTTAACCGATGAATGCAAAGAATCAGACGACATTTTGTGACTCCTGGACCTTCGAGTTGTTATCAGATTCTCATGGATATGCTTGTCTGACTTCATCCTAGTTGGATTTCTTTAAGTTCTTCTTTAAGCAGCAGGACATTTAGGATGTGTAGGACAGAGAATAGAAGAAGAAACCTTTATTTGTCACATATAAATTACAGTACAGCAAAATCCTTTTCTTTGCATATCCCAGGCTGTTAAGGGTCAGAGTGCATGATAAGGTGCCACTGGAGCAGAGAGGGTTAAGGGCTTTGCTCAGATTTCAGAAAATGGCAAGAGCAATAACGTTGATTGAGACGCAGCACTTGTCTCATGTCTAAAGCCAGCCAAGTTTTTTCTTTTTTGGGGAGAAAAACACAAAGTACCTGAATATTCATTTGACTTAAACTGAGATACGAAAAAATAAGACGTAACTCAGTTTACATTTTTATTCTGTATTTGATTAAATTGGCTGCAGATGCTGTTTAAAAAGCAAAACATCTTTTAAACAGGTTTCCTTTCCCTGTATTCAGCAGTAACAGCTCCAGGAAAGTAAATATTTCCCCAGGAAAGGAGCCGCAAAAGAAGCACACCTTTACACCAAAGGTAGAAAAGTCAATACTGCACTCTGTCAGTAAAATACTCCTGTTAGCTAAACCAGTGTAGTGCAAAGTTTAACAGAAATAAATCTCTACTATACATCAGTAATTATCTGCACACACTGTAAGCTTTCACTGGGGCTGAGTCCCAAATGAGTGCTGATTGGATATATAGTGC
>CM075004.1:192139-194229 GCA_037576675.1 Pangasius sanitwongsei | reverse complement strand
CTAAAATGTTTTTGTACTGAATCAATAATGTAGAAGTCAGAAAATAAACATCTATAACAAAGTTTGTACTAAAAAAATGGGGTACTTTTGCACAATACTGAATATATTTAATTGAATTTTTCCAAATGACATTCCATAATGTTTTGAGTTCTTTTACAGCCAAAAACTAAATTTCAGCGAGACAGCGTGAAAAACGTGCATAAGTTCAGAATTCACACCTCTGAAAAGAAAATGCTAATAATATTAATAATAAAAATAAACATTTTATCATCTTATAATTGTGAATAATGAAAGGATTTAAACAATTTTGACATTAAGTTTTGTGGACAAAAAAAAACGTTTTAAATTAAGAAGAAAACATGAAAAAATCTCGCAAAACTCCAGAGAGTTATGATATTTGACCCCAGACATCATGATTCATACATTCACTTTCCTGCAACTTGTCTGTCATCTATTTTTATTGTTACTTATCTATTAAAATGATCTGTTATTATTTGACTTTGCCTTTACTGTCTCTCAAAACAAACAGCTTTAAATGACAGAAAAACAGACTGATAAATTTAGAGAGAAAATAGGATCTATTTCAGAGTCATAATTTTATTGGCCGTATAAGATATCACATACAAGGAAACTGACTTCATTAAAACTGAATAAACTGAAACATTAAGACATTATGTGAGAGTTATATAAAATATAAGAGGATAGAGGATTAAACAAACTCACCATGAACGTTCCTGTGAAGTTCTTGTGTCCCGTATGAAGAGTTTTAGTGAATGTGTGTCGTTTGTCTGTCTCTGTTCCTCATACAGCAGTGTGTGTGTGTGTGTGTGTGCGTGTGTGTGTGTATTTGCATGTGTGTGTGGTTGCAGAGGTTGGCTTTTGAATTTTTCAGTCAGCAGCTCACTGACAGCATCTTCACACCAGTTCACTGGAGAAATGATTTGCCTGACTGACTTGTTTAATGAGGTGACAATTCATCCTTATGGAGAAAACCACACAGTACACACACTCTCTCTCTCTCTCTCTCTCTCTCTCTCTCTCTCTCGTAATTAAGATCATTTTAACTTTATGAATGGAAAAATCTAAACTTTATGAAGCTCAGTGACTTCAGGAACCATTTCACTTGTGTAGATTTGAGTCATTTTAGGCTGCTGACTTCCTGTTAATACAGCTGTGGGATTTTTCTGGGTCAGAAAGAAAACACAGTCTACTGTTAACATCTCTAACAAAAGAAAAGATGACTGACGAGAGTACATATTAAATAAAGGCAGATTTAACTCATATTAGTTATACAGCAAATACTGGATTATGCAGTCAGTAGCACTAATTTCACTTCTTTTTAAAAGTTAAAGTTTGAAAGGAAAATGATCTGCCAGTAACAAAAAACGATTTCATGCTTGAACTTAATGTGTAGATGCACGTAGACTGAACAATCTGATATACGTTTTATTATAAAATATTATAGATAAATTTGTCTGTTTTCACTTCGTAAGATATTGTTTTGCAGTTCATTCAAGGATTTTTCCAAATTTAAAATCACACACACGCACACACAAAATCATCACTCCTCACTCTTCTTCTGCATGTTATCTGATAAAAGATGTCGTGTTTGATTAATCTCTGCACTCTGACAGTGTTTTAGAGACGTTTTCTTTATTTTATCAGTGAAACACATCAGTGACGTGACTGTAGTGCACACACACGTGTACACACTCACACACACACACAGAACGGTATTCAGAAGTGCACAGACAGAGATATGGTGTGAAACATTAAATAAGTAGGACAGAAGTAGGAAGTGGGTGAGCATGTACACACACAGGCACACACACAGATGCACAATAACTGTGTGGTTTTCAGGTGGAAACTATGATGCGTGCATCACGTGAAGGCATCTACACCACTCCTCTCTTCTTGATAACGCTCTCCATGGTGGTCTTCTCAGAGATGTCCAGGCTGATCTTGTACTTGGCCAGAACCTTCAGGATGGGCCTCAGGCTTAACCACCACTGAGTCTTGGGGATACGATGCCTACACACACACACACACACGAAGGGGGGGTGTCAATATTTATGCACAGGAGGATTCAG
>CM075004.1:182139-187139 GCA_037576675.1 Pangasius sanitwongsei | reverse complement strand
ATGTGAGCGTCTGCAGAACGAGTCCCTGAGAATGAGCTGTTACTATAGAAACCATAACGTATTAGAACTCGTGGTTCATATAAATGGCACTTTTTAAATCTTTTTAAATAAAAACCTCAGATAAAAGAAACAAAGCTCAGACAGCTGAGGGAGAGTGAAGTGAGGTGAGGTGTGGAGAAAGAGTGTGACGCTCTTAGAGTGTTGAGATTACGCTCCTGTCAGTGTGTATTTCAGGACGGAGTGTCAAACTCAAATTCTGAGAATTTTAAGGGCTATAAACTTAAAAACTATTTTTAAACATATTATTATCAATTCTACCGATTAACACCAATACCCGGCTCTGAATGTAGAACAGGAAGTTTCTAATGACTAACAGAACCTGGTGATTCTGTTAAGGTTCATTATAAAGATTAAAGGTTTTTAAATATATATCAGCTTCTCTAATATTGGAAATCTGTATCTGCATGTGTTGTAGACGTACGGTGGCGTGGGCAGAACACACGAGGTCATTATGCTACGCGTCTGGAGCAAATTCTAGATATTACTGGTCTAGTGTGAAAATATTGAGTAGTATAGTACTGTATATAAACAGTAGTATATAGTAAGATTATTTTTTGTTGTAGGAAATTCAAATCTCAGCGTCAGTAAGCGTAAGTAAGAGTGATGTTAGTCTTTGGTGAAAGAGCGCTCAAATAGCAACAGAAATGCTTCTACTGCATGTATTGCATGTATTACACAAAAAAAGGAACAACGAGCTTCTGCATTTTAACCTGAGGGGATCTGAAACATCACTGCAGTGCAACCACAAGGCTGGGGTCAGTCTGACCATGACCGCTGCCAGCCTGTCGTTTAGGAGTTTTTATGTAGCTAGTTCAGATTTCAGTGGTTTTAAAGAGCAGATAGAAATAGATCGGATTGTCATTAATGTTTGTTGCGTATTTAAAGTTGCGCTGAGGGGAACGTAACATGAGAATTCACACTCGCTTTTCATTTTAAGCGCTTCTGTATGAAAAATTGCCAATTTTCCAGGCATTTAATTTCAAAATTCTGAGCACTTTTAGATATTCAAGACCCTGTGCAAACCCTGAATGCACTTTAACGATCCAATCTATAAACATTTTACTATATTAAAATGAAACCATTCCTCTATAAAGCTGTAGAAATGTTATCTGTTCACATAAACTAAACCTGTAAAGTAATTCGACTAAAGGTTGTAACTCATAATTTCTGACCTCTGACCACAGAAAACTCGGAATTCTGCTCGGAAACTCAGGATGGTCCTCTCAACCCTGAGTTCAGGGAGTGACGTCAGATCAACATGGCCGCTCACAGCATCAGCAGTAAACACAGCGGCACTTCTTACCTTTAAATGAGTTATACTGTATATACTGTAACCTCCAGCCCCTGCCCCATTTAACCCCTGTGTGTGTGTTTGTGTGAGTGTGTGAGATCACATTTCCGTAAGCGAGTCCCTCGAAGCCGTCGTGTATAGCCAGCATCTGATGTGCCTGTAGGATCCCGGTCCTGACTGCAGAACGTACGGCTGCGTTCATACCTGCACACGGAGCTCCGACGTTCATCAGGCCGATGTTTATATTACTCTACAGACAGGGAGGAGAGAGATAGAGAGAACGAGGGAATAGAAGAGAAGAGATGTGAGACAACAGGGGAAATGCAGATAATACTGTACATATTATTATTTATATGAAGAAGAATTAACTCATTGAAGAATAAAGTATCAGTGGAGTAAAATAACTGATATAGATTGACATGGTGCTGATAAAACAGATTACACTTTCACTGTGCCTCGTTCATGTTTTATAGTAACTTCTGATGTCTGCTCTGGAATGAGGGCTGCATGTGAAAGAGAAATAAGAGTTAATAAGTGAATAAGTGAATAATCAGCAGGTACACGTGCTTACCTTCACCTCAGCCGGGTTCACATGAGCAAGCAGCTTATACGTGTTCCAGTTGTTCTCAAAACTCCTGCAGAACACAAACAACAGCATGTTCTCCACATTCAGGACGACAGGAAGAGAGAAAGACAGGAAGACAGAAACGACAGAAACGACAGACAGAAAGAGAGAAAGACAGGAAGACAGAAACGACAGAAACGACAGACAGAAAGAGAGACAGACAGGAAGACAGAAACGACAGACAGAAAGAGAGACAGACAGGAAGACAGAAACGACAGAAACGACAGACAGAAAGAGAGACAGACAGGAAGACAGAAACGACAGACAGACAGAGAGAGAAACAGGAAGAGAGAACACTTACGTTCCCCGAAGCTTCATCGACTCTTCGAACCGGCCCTCGGCCATGGCTTTGGTCACGTCTTTGGTCTGAGACGACAGAAATGTGATAAACACTAAAATGTGTCACACATCAGACAAAACTACACAAACATCCTAAAATGACAGAATATTAAAAAAAGATATAAAATTACTATAATACAATGCAGTAACAATGCTGCTGGCGCCTCTGCCTTCTGACTGAACCGGCTAATTAGCTAGCTTATTTATCTGGATTTATTAACAACAAAGACTGGATTGTTCCCATACTGTGTTCTGCTTTCTGTTTCTAGCTTATTTATCTAGAATTATCAAACAAACAAATTAATTGATTGATTGATTGATTCAGCAAAATTTCTAGTTTATTTGTCTAGATTTATTAACCACAACAGTTAGATTCTTCACACTGCTTCCTCTTCTTCAGTGTTGAAATGTGACATACTGTAAATCGAATAATTGTAAAGAATACTTTTTCTTCCTGCACTCCGTCCTCCGTGTTGATTTCCGTCTCTTGCCCTGCCGATGCAGGATCTGATTAAAAAGTGCTTAAGGTCACTCAGTGCTTTTCCGAACAGAAGCTGTGTGAAACGAGCCACAGACGTTGTGTGTGATGAGTTGTGTTGTGTGAGTATAGTGCGAGGTGAAGCTGTACCACTTGCACACACTCCATGAGGGGCAGTCTGATGGCCTGATTCCCCGACAGGCTGACTACACATGCCGGCGTGTCCGGAGTGGCCTCCAGCAGCGCCATCACCGCCTCCACACCCATCCTACTGCCCTGAAACCACAGCAGCACTCACTCTGAGACTCAGTGTCTGTATCACATGTAATTACCGTAAACACAGAGGAGTGTATGCAGGACGATATACCAGGATTCTGTCGAAGGCTGAAGGAGTTCCTCCTCTCTGTACGTGACCCAGGATAGTGGCTCGAGTGTCAAAGCCCAGCTTCTTAGTGACCAACTACACACAAGCAGAACATGAGCAGTATGTGTGTGTGTGTGTGTGTGTGTGTGTGTGTAGAGAGACAGAGATAACCTCGCTCACACTCATGCACTCAGTGATGTGACTCTTACATTCTTCACCATGTCACAGGTGATGGGCTTCCCACAGCGATCGATGGCTCCTTCAGCTATGATGATGACGTTAAGACGATAACCCAGACTTCTTTGCTAAACACACAAACACACACATAAACACCTATAAACATGGCACAGAAAGTGAGTGTGTGTGTGTGTGTGTGCGTGTGTTACGTTAGCTAATCTTCTGCACAGGTGCTCCTCCCAGCCTTCCTCTGGAGGCATCTCTGGAATAAAAACCCAGTCAGCACCACTCGCCAGAGCAGTTACTAAGGCCAAATACCTACACCCACACACACACACACACACACACACACAGTAGGTATATGTAATTATGTATGATCAATCACAGTTACCAGTGTAAAACACTGCAGTGGACAAACAGAACATTTGGGCCATAGTTTTATTTTTTACATAAACCCATTAGTAATATGTGTATAATAGTGATATATAATACTGATATATTTATCGGAGCACGGTGCTGAATTGTTTGTGGTTTGTGTGGTTTAAAAAGTTGCACATATGTACTGTATGTAGTGTTTGTAGTGTACGCAGTGTTTGTAGTGTACGTAGTGTTTGTAGTGTACGCAGTGTTTGTAGTGTATGTAGTGTTTGTAGTGTATGTGGTGTTTGTACTGTATGGGGTGTTTGTAGTGTATGTAGTGTTTGTAGTGTATGTAGTGTTTGTAGTGTACGCGGTGCTTGTAGTGTACGTGGTGTTTGTAGTGTACGTGGTGTTTGTACTGTATGTAGTGTTTGTAGTGTATGTAGTGTTTGTAGTGTACAC
The DNA here is from genome assembly GCA_037576675.1 of Pangasius sanitwongsei. Taxonomy (NCBI): domain Eukaryota; kingdom Metazoa; phylum Chordata; class Actinopteri; order Siluriformes; family Pangasiidae; genus Pangasius; species Pangasius sanitwongsei. The sequence continues at coordinate 182,983 of CM075004.1, read as the reverse complement.
AGTGTTTGTAGTGTATGTAGTGTTTGTAGTGTACGCGGTGTTTGTAGTGTACGCAGTGTTTGTAGTGTATGTAGTGTTTGTAGTGTATGTAGTGTTTGTAGTGTACGCGGTGTTTGTAGTGTACGTGGTGTTTGTACTGTATGTGGTGTTTGTACTGTATGTAGTGTTTGTAGTGTACACAGTGTTTGTAGTGTACGTGGTGTTTGTACTGTATGTAGTGTTTGTAGTGTATGTAGTGTTTGTAGTGTATGTGGTGTTTGTACTGTATGTGGTGTTTGTACTGTATGTAGTGTTTGTAGTGTACACAGTGTTTGTAGTGTACGTGGTGTTTGTACTGTATGTAGTGTTTGTAGTGTATGTAGTGTTTGTAGTGCATGTGGTGTTTGTACTGTATGGGGTGTTTGTAGTGTATGTAGTGTTTGTAGTGTATTTAGTGTTTGTACTGTACACAGTGTTTGTAGTGTATGTAGTGTTTGTACTGTATGGGGTGTTTGTACTGTATGGGGTGTTTGTACTGTATGTAGTGTTTGTAGTGTATGTAGTGTTTGTACTGTATGCAGTGTTTGTAGTGTACGTAGTGTTTGTACTGTATGTAGTGTTTGTAGTGTACACAGTGTTTGTAGTGTACGCAGTGTTTGTAGTGTATGTAGTGTTTGTAGTGTACGCGGTGTTTGTAGTGTACGTGGTGTTTGTAGTGTATGTAGTGTTTGTAGTGTATGTAGTGTTTGTACTGTATGGGGTGTTTGTACTGTATGTAGTGTTTGTAGTGTATGCAGTGTTTGTAGTGTACGTAGTGTTTGTACTGTATGTAGTGTTTGTAGTGTACACAGTGTTTGTAGTGTAC
>CM075004.1:161555-182129 GCA_037576675.1 Pangasius sanitwongsei | reverse complement strand
TGTATGCAGTGTTTGTAGTGTACGTAGTGTTTGTACTGTATGTAGTGTTTGTAGTGTACACAGTGTTTGTAGTGTACGCAGTGTTTGTAGTGTACACAGTGTTTGTAGTGTATGTAGTGTTTGTAGTGTATGTAGTGTTTGTAGTGTACGCAGTGTTTGTAGTGTATGTAGTGTTTGTAGTGTATGTAGTGTTTGTAGTGTACGTGGTGTTTGTAGTGTATGTAGTGTTTGTAGTGTACGTGGTGTTTGTAGTGTACGTGGTGTTTGTAGTGTATGTAGTGTTTGTACTGTATGTAGTGTTTGTACTGTATGTAGTGTTTGTAGTGTACACAGTGTTTGTAGTGTATGCAGTGTTTGTAGTGTACGTGGTGTTTGTACTGTATGTAGTGTTTGTAGTGTATATAGTGTATGGGGTGTTTGTACTGTATGTAGTGTTTGTAGTGTATATAGTGTTTGTAGTGTATATAGTGTTTGTAGTGTTTGTAGTGTATGGGGTGTTTGTACTGTACACAGTGTTTCATAATTTCTGTTAGTATTTACTAATGACTCAAATCAAACAGGTGCTGTTTTACTGTAGTGTATAATAACAGACCACTTTATTCTCTCATTACTGTTCATTTGTTTTTAACACAAACAATATAAACATGAGCGAGTGACTTACAGTTAAATTATAAATTATATTTGCGTAACTCAGCTCATGTCTCTTCCTCGCCAGCAGAGGTCACTCTCCCCTGAGTTGTGAACACTATTCACACAGCAATTTGCCAATGATTACAGATATTATTTGTTAAAGAATGACACAACATAGTTTTTATCCATTTATAATTACATTTAACTGCTGTGGAATGTCTTATGTATGGGAAGAAGCTATTTATGAGCATAAGAAGCAAATGAATGAAAGCTGACATGGGCTTTAGGAACACGTTCCAGGACTGTAATAAAGTAAATAATAATAATAATAATTATTATTATAATAATTATAATAATAATAAACAGTAGAGTGGTACATACCCACAGTGTCGGCCCATCACCTCCAGAATGAAGGTTCTCTGATGACTACAGAGAAAAGAAAACCCACACAATCTGTTACGTAATAATAAGAACATGGAGACACACAATATATAAAACACACTTCTTTTATTTTCCCCGTTAAACACAGTTCTGTTCACACAAACACCAAGGTTCACTTTTAAGAAAGAATTCTGTCATTGTTTTACCTTTTCAAAAGTTTTGTCCTCATTTTTACTTCTGTGACATCTAAACTCCCGCTTGCGAAGTTATCTTATTATTTATAATTGTATGCAAATTCATGTTAATATTTCTCGTACTGTCACACAGTCCACCTCTCTGCACGCTGTAGGCAGCTTTCATTCAGACCTTCTCTCCGCTCCGTCCTTGGTCTATCTACCTATCGTGTCTAATTATGACCTCAACCCCACTGAACACCGACTGCACCCCAGACCTCCTCGACATCCCAACATCAGCGCCTGACCTCACTAATGCTCTTGTAGCTGAATGAACACAAATCCCCACAGCCACGCTCCAACATCTAGTGGAAAGCTTCCCAGAAGAGTGGAGCTCATTATAACAGCAAACACAGGGGAATAAATCTGCATTATTGCCCATAGATTTGGAAAGGGATGTTTAGTAGGCAGGTGTCCACATACTTTTGGACCTATATAGTATATTCCTTGTGGTGTTTTGACCATTTGACTCTTCTCTGGATCTGCCCTTGATTCTTGTCTTTGGGATTTATTGTTTTAGACCTTGGACTGTTCTCTGACTTTAGTTTTAGATTTTGGGCTCTGGCTATTATTAATAAACCTCCTGCTTATGGATCCTCACATATTTTCTTCGAATCTCCAACATTACAGTGACTTTTAGTAAAATGTCTACAATGTCTATTACTAAAAGCGCTAAACATATATTTAAATAAAACTGAGATATCCTCAGCAGTATAAAAACAGTAAAACAGGAAATTCATCAACGTCTATAAGCATGTTGTCTATATTGTGAGCTGGAATTACTGGCTGTAGTGATGGAGTTGACTTTATGTGTGTGTGTGTGTGTGTAGACACACACACCTCTGTGCTGTGGTGGTAATCGCGTCCACCACCTCCATGATCCTATGCAGAGCTGAGTCTGTTCCAATGGTCATGTCTGTGCCGCAGAAATCGTTGTCTATGGAACCCACCATCCCTACGATGTTCAGGTGAGAGGAACGCTTGGCCTCCTCACCTGTGATCTTACCTGTACACACACACACAGATACATCACTTACACCTGCTGCAGTTTTTACATCGACTTTCAGTGGGATATCCCACCTGCTTTGAGCAGGATCTGGAGCAGCTCGCTCCACTCCAAGCGGAACTGATTAGCTCCCGTCAGACTGCCGTCTCCTCCGATCACGCACAGGTTAGTGATGCCCAGTTTCACCAGGTTACGCACCGCCCTGGTCCGGCCCTCCTTTGTACGGAAATCCTGACAGCGGGCGCTTCCAATCACCGTGCCACCCTGACAGGGGGGTGGAGTTAGAGAGAGAGGTGTACAGGTGATGTACAGGTATAAAGATGAGAAAATAAAAGTGTGTGTATATTATTACCAGCTGCAGCATCATGGATACACTCTCCCACGTGGCCAGACGGATGTAGTCTCCTCCATCCACTAAGCCCTGATAACCCTATTCACACACACACACACACACACACACACACACACTCAGAGAATTATCTGTAATTGTACAGTTAATTTTAATTAAAAATTACAGTAATCTGTAATTTTACAGTTCTGTAAAAAACTGATAAATGGTCCCTCTGTGTGTGTGTGTGTGTGTGTGTGTGTGTGTGTGTGTGTGAGAGAGAGTGTGTGAGTGTGTGTTATACCTCGTGTACAAAGTAGACTCTAGCACCAGTATAGATGCCGACTCTCACCACAGCTCTAACAGCAGCATTCATACCTGTGAGAACAGATACATTAATAATCGTTGATATGTTGAAGTTTTCTGTAAGGAGATGTTTATTTAACATTGATGGAAGGAGTCTCCAGTGTCAGCGCTTTGTAACAGTCAGAGGTGAAGCTGCAACTTCAAGTTTTCTGACATCTTCAGGACAGAGGAGTTTATGCTTCTTTGTGGTTTCTCGGTAACATGCGGAACAAGCTGCGTTTATGTCTTGGTGGTGTGCTGTTGTAGGAAAATAATCAACTTCAACCCTGTAATCAACCTGTTAAATGCTGAAATCTGATTGGTCATATTTCATTTGAGTAATTAGGTCATCATAAAAAAAACACTTACAGATTAGCACATAGATGCAGTATAACCCTTATCTGACTTTAGCTCCACCCCTATGTATAACCACACCCCAATATTTGCATATGACCCCAGAATCTTGTATTTTCTTGCATACGCCTTTTTGAAGTTTCGTGCGAATCCATGCAAGCAGTCATGATTTACAGCTGTTTGAATAAATTAGGCTCCGCCTCATTAGAATTGATTGACGTGTGGTGTATTGCTTACAAATGTCAGCATGTTTTTCATATTTATTGACACTGCGCTGAGTAGTGGGAGGAGGTAACTGGTTCTTGAGGCTTTATTGTTTGGGAGAACCATTTGGCCAATCAGACTCATCTCGTTTGCCTGAGCAGAGAAGGAGAACTACCTACTGACCGAATGTCATGTTTCTACAAGTTGCGGTTTGCCCATCGCATTTCAGCAAAAAATAGAATAACAAGAAGAACGTCCTAACAATTCCACTCTGTGCTTGGACCCCTAAACACTCTCCTATCAGTGTTTAATTACATATTTGTGTGTATTTGAGTTCATTAGAGAATAAAGCTATTGATAAACATCACCGCTCAACAAATCAGAATGTGTCTGATGCACCGAGTCACATGATGAGGAGTTTGACTTGAGTGTCACATGTGTCACATGAGCGCAAAGTGAACCTCAACATCCACCTCTCAAATGCAACCCTTGCAAAGGTCATCTCGCTAAATATACCAACCCTCAGAGAGAGAGAGAGAGAGAGAGAGAGAGAGAGAGAGAGGACGTACTAGAGTATCTTGGTGGTTATCAGATAGCAGATAAGGTCAGAGGTCTTGCTAAAGGTTAATTAAAAGTTCACATGCTTTATAACCTCCACCATACAAATTCCACAGAAATGAACTTGACTTTTACTGACTGTTATTAATTGTAGATGTTTGATGTTTAAAGCAGGACGTTATGCTGTAATGATAAGTTCATTATAATCAGGATGCATTAATTAGTCGACAGCATTATCACTGACGTGTTGTAACTTTATCCGGTTTCACTCTGTGTGACTTCAGCGTTCTTTTAAGATGATTCCTCGTCACACTGTATGAGATGAAACCAGTAATGTTCTCTAACAGACTGTGTGATGGCGCGTCTCCGTGTCAGATTATACGATGAAGATCCTCTAACGGAAGACCTGCGATTAAAGAACACGACTGCGTTCTGATCAAGTCATCGATCGGCGTGATCCGGAAATCAGAAAACAGCTTCACGTAAACACACACACGTTCTTCACAGTGAGCTGGAGGTAATGAGGAGGGTTTTCTGTGCATTAGCGTGTTTCCTTTACGTTTCTCCATCGCCGCTACCGTATCTGTAGCTGCGCCGTGAGTTTGCCGTCGTCCTATTGGTGGATTTTAGACGAGCGTCGTAGCTGCGCTCACACTCTGAGACTTTAATCACAGATTCCTAACACTCACTCACACACACTTTGTCATCATGTCTTTGGTTGCAGTGACACTAAATCACGTCACATTATGCGTTCTGACAAACAGACCGATCTGAACTCATGACAGAAGAATTCTTTTAAACTGATAGTTTTACTTAAAAAAGTAAAAAACACAGAAATGCATCACTGCCTTATATTACATGATATTACATATATTATTATTATCTGAGTCACAGAAGGGGATAAATATGTGCATCAGTTTCAATGAGACAGGTGAAGTTTTGAAGGTTAATTTTGGCTTGTTAAGGTTAATGATGATGAAGATACTGTGATTCAGCACAGTTTCCATAAAGAGGTAGAGAGAAAGATCTTCATTTAAAATACTCACATTCCTTATTTGTCATTTAAATTGGTTAGATTTTTCAACCATCAAAAAAATAGTCAACAGATTTGATTATATTTAATTATAAAAATCATTTGCTGCAGAACTTAAAGAAAAAAGTCAGTACACTAACACGATGTTGAAAAAGCGATGCTCTTCCTCAACGTTTTATTTTACATTATTATTGTAGAAAAAAGTAAACAAATAAAAAATTGTGAAATATTTGTTAAAAGCCACGTTTAAGCTAATCAATTACTTGTTGATTAATTCACATGAATTAATTAATAAATAAAATATTTGTTTTGGCAACAGCAATAATGTTGGAACTATTCATTATGAATATATTTTATTAGCACAGAGGCTAATCTTTATTTTTACTTGTAAAACATCTTTACAGGGAGACAGAAAAGTAAGTGTGGAATGATATATTATTCATATTTTCTGTCCTGTAAATATATTAAATCTCTTTATGAGATTGAGTCCAAAACACAAATGACACGCTTTTTTCCTGCACCAGCTGCACAGAGACACAGTAAAGGCCCTCGTGTTCATCTGAATGCACATCCTATAGATGCGTAGATACATGAAAGCTAAAGTTATTTCCACTGTACCTGCATTTTATTTCATCTGGTTCCAGTTTCCAGTGTCCACAGGTGACCACACCTTCACACACTCACACCTTCACACACTCACCCTGAGCGTCTCCTCCGGACGTGAGGACAGCGATGGCCTTCCCCACGCCCATCTTGGTGGGGTCCACGTGTGCTGGCTGCATTGTGAAGAACCGTCCTGGGGCCGAAAGAGAAAGAACAGAAAGGTAGAAGTGGAAAACGAGTGGGACGTGTCTCGCTCTGTCTCTCCGTCTGTGTGCTGTCTGTGCTCTGGTGGGACAGTAATGAATCTGGACATGAGGGACATTGTATAACCCTCCTGCCCCTCCTCCTGCTGGCATGCAGTCACTCACACACACACACACACACACACACTCACACACACACAAACACACAGTACCCTGTCATAACACAATATAAAATTACATGCACTCACACCACATGCCTCAGAACTTAAATCGTCTCTCATTACGGAGTCAAATGTTGAAAAATTATTCGTGGTATAAACTCAGTAAGCATTCTGCAAGGGTCGAGTCAAAATATACATCCTTATCTACAAAATGTATTTATTTTATACCTGTGTGTGTGTGTGTGTGTGTGTGTGTGTGAGATTAGTTACCATGTTACCAATGTTACCATGACAACAAGATGCATGGGATTGAACTTTTAGAACACCATCAGTAGTATCTGATGTGTCATGCTAGCTGATGCATGCTAAACTCACACAGTTTTTTTTAAGTTATATAATGTGTTCTCAATCTTTTACTTCGAGTAAAAGAAAAATGATTTAATAATAGATTTAATTCCAGCACTGATAACGATGATCCGCAGGTTAAAACACAGTTTCAGTTAGCAGATAGCTAGTTACCTCAGGCCCGAGGGAATCTGTCAGCTTCTAACAACATTTAGCCAACTGAGCTAACATTTATCTATATAAAATAAGAAATATAAATTCTTTAATACTCATAAGAATAGTAATTTTAAAAAAAGGTAAAGTTTTTTTCTTTGAGTCGATGCACTGAGTCGGCTGTTTGATTTGAGAAACTGGGGTAAACGGTGAGCAGTGGGAGTCGACTCACAGAACATATTAAAGTAAAGCAATATTTCTATTTAAACAACACACACACACACACAAACACACACACACACTTACCTCCATGCTGTGTGATGTCACCATTTGTAGAAGTTTCAGAATTGTGTTCTCCATCTACAACAAAAACATCTCCATATTAAGAGAAATGTACACATTATTATTATTATTATTATTATTATTATTATTATTATTACTTCACCCTACATATTGATAGCAATGTATAAAGTTGTAATTCCTGAGAAGGAGAGAAAAAGAGAAGAAAACCAGAAGAAACCGTTAAATAAAATAAATTAGGCAAATATGCACGTGCCCATCAACATCTAAACACAATTTGTCAGTAAACCAATAAATCAAAATCTAAAAAGTTTGAATTAAAGAAAATTTAGATAAATATACAGCTCCGAAAGTATTGGAGCAGCAAGATCAGGAAATGAAAGCTGAAATTCTGATCTATCGTCTCATAATCGTCTTTTGATCTCAAACCCAAATTTATTCAGTGTTCAGCGAAAACAAAAGAATTGGCCTTGCCGTTCCAATACTTTCGGAGGAGACTGTATGGGAACTGTGTGATGAGGCGTATAACCACCACTCAGTGGTATTTTAGGTGATTTTTGCGGGTCAGGAACGTATTGTAGTTTTCTAGGTGATTGAATTGTGAATCTGGATTTTTAAAGGTATATAGGAAAAAAATCTGTAATGCGTAAGACTCAGGTACACATTATCAAAAGTATTTACCACTGAATTCATTAACATGATCATGAAGGGAACAGGAGAAGGTCCAGTTCTTATAACAGTCCCTGTCCGGTCTACACTGCCAGCTGTGTCACCTGTCTGTCTATCCATCTGTCTGTCCATCTGTCCATCTCTCTGTCTGTCTATCCATCTGTCTGTCTCTCTGTCTGTCTACCCATCTGTCTGTCCATCTGTCCATCTCTCTGTCTGTCTATCCATCTGTCTGTCTCTGTCTGTCTACCCATCTGTCTGTCTCTCTGTCTGTCTCTCTGTCTGTCCATCTCTCTGTCTACCCATCTGTCTGTCTATCTGTCTATCCATCTGTCTGTCTCTCTGTCTGTCCATCTCTCTGTCTGTCTCTCTGTCTACCCACCTGTCTGTCTATCTGTCTGTCTATCTGTCCATCTCTCTGTCTGTCTACCCATCTGTCCATCTCTCTGTCTGTCTACCCATCTGTCCATCTCTCTGTCTGTCTACCCATCTGTCCATCTATCCATCTGTCTGTCTCTCTGTCTGTCCATCTCTCTGTCTGTCTCTCTGTCTACCCACCTGTCTGTCTATCTGTCTATCCATCTGTCTGTCTGTCTGTCTGTCTGCCAAAATACCAAGTAACTTGATCCACAAGCAGACACACAGATAAAAACCTACTGTACTGCTCTTACACTACACAATCACAACAATACCTACAACTAAATTAAATATAGACAAACAGATTGGATTGAACACACACACACACACACACACACACACTGCTCATACCGTTTACTGCACTGCCATAATGAGTCTTTGTAGATGAAGTGTAGTGACTAGAAGTGTAATGCCAGATGAACACAGCCAGTCCGATCAGCAGAATCCAGGACAGCAGATGAACACCAAACACAAGCAAATCTAACAAACACACACCCATCTCACACACATCCCGAATACACACTCACACCTCCGCCACACCGCTTTCATTACTCACTCCAGAGTGAACAGAGCTGATCAGTATTATTAGAGCTGACCTCACATACACTAACGTTCTTTTACACCCCCAACATTCCCTCCTGCCTCCTACGACCTACACTGACCCCAGACCAAACTAAAGTTCTCCTCCAGTGTTTCCACTCTAATGTCTCTCACTCAGCATGGAAGCGTAAGCGCCGATGTTTTGAGTTAAACTTCTGTTCTTATGGAATTTTATCTTTATAAATTCATGAAGGTTTTGTGAACCTTCAGAGACACACCTGAAACCGTAGTTCCATCTCTGAAAGGAGCGATTTGACATGTTTACAGCTTCATTTATACACAAACCTTTAACCCTTTTTAATTAATATTAAATTAAAAAACAACGTTTCCTCATGTTTTATTCCTCTTATACCACAGCAATTTGCCAATGATTACAATTTATTATTAATTAAAGAAAACATGATGTACTTTTTATCCATTTTTAGTTTATATTTTATGTTGTGGAATATCATCTCTTTTCTTGGCAAGTGTGTGTGTGTGTGTGTGTGTGTGTGTGTGCAGCTAGAGGGTACACTCTACAACAAATTCAAACATTTTCTCATGTCTTCTTTCGGTGTGTGTTCTGGTCCCTTGTTTTAAGGAAAGGAGACATTCTCCCTCTTCCCTGCCTTTAGGAAGGTGATCAAAGATGTTGGGAAAGAGACAAATCTATCATATGTATGGCTAAGTTCAGCTCCTTGAGACTCTACTGCCACAGTCCAGGTTAGTGCGAGAATATTTCAGCCACCTGGTTTAAAGAACAGTTCAGAGGGAAACCTTGGCATTTTGCAGAATCTCTGTCATATTTCTCAGTCTGCGCTGTGTGGAGTCGATTCCTCTGGCAGACAGAGGAAGATGCGGGAGTTAGCTGCTGTAAGCATTTAGACAGCTTGTCCAGTGTGGCGAGGATGGCAGCAAACAGCTGTTGTTCCCCGATGACACCTCCTCGAGCAGACAGCACCTGAGGTAACATCCATAAGTTGGTGAAGTCTTCTGTCAGGAGATCACACAAGGTTTGAATGCAAATGCAGGGTTTATTAAAAGACTAAGGCAGACCATCCAAAAAGACAAAGCAAACTCAAATCTAACTCATAAGCAAAAGCAAAACCAGCAGAGTAAGATACTAAGTCTCGGATTGTATTGGCTGAAAGCAGGAGTCAGACTTTGCAATGAAGTGCATATGAACTGTTCCAGTAACTGGGAACAGGTGAGCTGGGTTCATAATCAGGAGACTGTGAACAGGCCTCTGCGACTGTGCCGTCTAACACTGTGACCTGCTATCTAACACTACACCACCTTGTTCAAAAGATTATCCCTTCTCCACAGAAGCTACAGAGGAGTGCATCAGTGAGGCCCTGAAACAGGGATATCAATCCCTCCACCTCACCTGCATTTGCCAGATTCTTCTTGGTTCAAAATAAAGAAGGGGCCATTCAGCGATGCATCAACTACAGGTGCTTGAACCAAGTAATGGTAAAATACTGGTACTTATTACTCTTAGTCCCATATGCACTTCAACTGCAATCTCAGACTGTGTTTAGCACCACCTCTGGTCACTATGAATATTATATAATGCTGTACTGACTGATCAATGGCTCGTTTGTGTTTCAGGCATTTATAACTGACATCCTTGATTTATTTCATCTCTCCTGAAATTCACGTCTATCATGCTAAAAAGGTTTTCTGGAAATCCAGCTATTTATTAAAAGGTGAGTTTCCTGTGGTGTGTCTTCAGCAAGGAGAGCGTGTTCATGGATGAAGTCGGGTACCATCACTGTGTGGTCAGTCTCTAAAATCATGAAGGGCCTTCAGAAACTCCTGGCCTCAGCTCCATCGCTGCGTAATTCGCAGATAATTGCACTTACTGTACAAGTGAACCTCAAAGAGTCATAACCTTGATTATACCTGGTTCTACTACAGGACATCCAGATCAAGTCTCACCTTAAGGTGTTTAAGGTACTCTGGCTCTCTCTATGAAGAAAAGTATAAAGCTGTCAGTATTTGTTTTAATCACAGTAGATTGTTGTTTTTATTTATTTACATTTTGCCATAGTATCATTTTGGCATCAGGCATGTGATACTTTACTTGGTATCACAATTATGGTTTCGTAACAACCCTATTGATAAAAAATCAATACTTAAAATGTACAATCTTTTTAAAATAATTATCTACTATTTATAGTTTTGACATATACTAATGGCCAAAAGTATGTACACCCCTGACCATCACACCCACATGTTTCTTCTACAAACTGTAGCCACAAACTCTGAAGCACACAGTTGTATAGAGCGTCTCTGTGTGCTGTAGCTGTACAGTTTCCCTTCACTGGAACTAAGAGGCCCAAACCTGCTCCAGCATGACGATGCCCCTGTGCACAAAGCGAGCTCCATGAAGACATGGTGTGTGAAGGTTGGAGTGGAAGAACTCGAGTGTCCTGCACAGAGATATTGACACTGAACAGAGAGATTATAGTGACGATTTATTCAGTATTTCAGTCTTGTACACACACTGTCATATAGTTTTGGTGTTTAGTGCAGGACTATGACAGTTCCCTCATGGCCGTGTTATTTATAATGAGATGCACTGACAGAAGCAAAGGGCAGAGAGTCAATCTGTGATTGACAGCTGTCACTCTTCAGCCCTGATTAAAGGGTTACGAGGTTCAATACTGTCACCTATAGGCACAGTGTGTGTGTGTGTGTGTGTGTGTGAATGGGGCACTTAAATAGACATAAATAGATAGTTGGCTATTTTTGTGCACTGAGATAAATCACACACACTCTTTTCTTACACAGTAATGGTGGTGGTCTGAAATCATATGTAGACAAAAAAAACACAAAAATAATAGTGAGGTTGCTATTCGTATCAGTTTAGAACACATTATCTGTTCATTTCTGTTTTTGTATTCAGTTACATCCCAAACACACAGTGATGCCTGCTAACATGACACTGTGTTTCAGTGGAAATCCCAGAGGAAAGAGACTCCTCCTTGCCAACACCAACACTGAGAGGCCACTAACACTAACCACTGCATGATTCATTCCTGCAGATGATCATCAAAAAACAAACAAAAAAAATACAAATGCTTCAAAAGATAGATGTTCTGAGCTCTTTTTATTTCTCTGGGTTTCTTTCTTCCTTCCTTTCTTATTTATTCAAACACAACCAGTTAGCCTATTAAGAGATAACAGTGTGGTTATAAATTAGCTAAATTAAAGTATATTAAAAAGAGCAGAATCACCAATGACTTATTCTTCTATTTTTTATAATAAGCTACACACTCTGTCTCTTCATGGACATTATACTTCACTCACAAAATGTAATGTAATTGAACCTTATTTTAAATCAGGAAACTGTGTGAAATGTCTGAGCGATGGTGTTTATGTGCTCTGGAAGATGGAACAAAAAGAAGTGTTATGCCGAGGAAGGACCGAGCACAGAACTGAGAATAGGGGATGAAAGTGAGACTAGACCATGCATGCATGTGTGTGTGTGTGTGTGTGTGTGTGTGTGTTGTCTGTGTCGTTCTGATCAATACAGTGATTGGATTTTGTCTAATTGGCTAATTGAAGGTCATAGAAAAGAAAGGCAGTAAATTATCCCTCTGCGTCTCTCACTCACCTTCCCCCCAATTTATTATTAACGAGTGTTGTCTGTCTCGTTAGTGTTCAGAACACAACACAGCAAACGTAAACAGAGACAGGCGCGCTAGCATAACCTCGGATAATTGCCTTCTTCCTGTGTGTCTCCCTGTCGTCCTCCATCTCTCTCTCTCTCTCTCTCTCTCTCTCTCTCTCTCTCTCTCTCTCTCTGGCTCTGTCTCGATTCCTTCCAAACGCGCTAAAGATGAAAACAGCAGCATGAGGACGTCCTGAGACTCTTTCTGCTCACACCACATCTGTTCATCCATCCATCCGTCTGTCCACTGAGGTTTACCTTCTCCGCCTCGGATCGAGTGCTCTACTGGAGCGCGAGGACAAACCTCACTTCACTCTCATCTCTAAACTGTCTGAGATTATTCGATGAGGTTGTCCCACTCTTTACCAAATGGTTCTGCTTATGAACCAAGAGCATCAGTTACAGCCTGTAATGCTTAGTGGCAGCTGTAGTACAGGAAGTCCCGCCCTTTAATAAAAAGTGTAAGCAAGAAAATGTCTTGTCCATCAGGTTCTTACCTTGGCACATACAAGCACTCTCTGTTTTTAACTAACTTTACTAAAGTCCTGATATATCAGAGCCTTTATTCTTCAGTTTTCTCTCCATATGGCGTCGTATTCAGAGATGGCCACCAAAAGTTACGTCAGTGTTTACGTGAGGAAAGTTCCTGGTATTCAGAGTCGGGTTACGCAGCTGCTTCAGTGGATTTTCTGAGCTCCACATTTAGATTATTAAAATCACCTGCGTGTCGTTCACACCTCCGAGGTTATCAGGTGTGTTTTGAGTAGAAGCGTCTGAGACGGAGTTTTACACTAATGTCTAGACCACTGCCTTTAAACACAAACACACTTTAAACCTGAAAATAATCAGGGACAGAAAATACAAACTTAAAAAGGAAATAGTGTTTTTTTGCTGTCAAATGTAATATAATGTAACATAAAAGTGAGAGAGAATTTAAAACTGAAAAATAAAGGACTAATATGATGATATATGAATGAGAAAATGGTGAGTGTTGAAATAAATCGAATAAATCGAATAATTATCACATTATTCACTGGTTTCATTTAACAAAATGGCTTCCACACTCATTATTCAGCAGCATGTTTTTAGATTTGTACCATTTTGATTTCTAAAAGCATTCCATAATGCAATAGCAAAGTGTCCAAATGATTCACATTAGAAGGTACACAATACGAAAAATTCACCACATCAGACACTGTAATAATATATTCATTATTGTTACCATAGAAACAGCTGTAAAGGAAGTTATCAGTTATCAGAAGTTACAGGTATTTTCTCAGTCCCGAGGCTCTGATATTGGTGTTGCATTGAAAAAGGAAAAAGTGGGATTGCGACATCACTATAATGAACAAATGCAGGTTAATACAGTGCGCTTGTTTTCAGTAAGAACCACTTTGTGATCTTAAACCACCCGATGAGCATTGATGGTGTGGAAGCTCGTTCCTCTCTCTCTCTCTCTCTCTCTCATTGGAATTCCACACGCTCCCACTCTGTCTTGTTAGGATCTTGTTGAGCCAATTAGTTTCTCCTCCTCATTTTGTTCACTCTCTTTCACACTCTATCCCCGCTTCATGCATTCCGAGTGTTTTCTCTTAACCATAAATGAAGGAGTGTGTATTGAGGTCAGAGTGTTTGTGTGTGTGTGTGTGTGTTCATGGTTTTCCTTTTCCTCCCTGCATCCTTCTTGGAAAGAGAGAGAGAGAGAGAGAGGGTGGCAGGAGAGAGGGATGGAGTGAAATGCTCTGTTGCGTTGAAGGTCTCAGCAGATTACAAACTGAGGAAGAAAGACAGAGAGAGAAAGATTTTAAAAATGTTCTGTGTCAGGAGTCTTAACAAGTAAATGTAAAAGTATGCAGGGTTTTTCCTTCTTACCTTCTTATTGGGAGTGTGTGGTGTGTGGTGTGTGTGTCTGTGTGTGTGTGTGTGTGTGTGTGTGTATGTGTGTGTTGACAACACACCCTAGCGAGCTGACAGTATTGACAGAAGTCTGAAAATAGCACATCAGTAATGCAGAGTCGGACCTTCTCCTTTATGACAGCATATCATTAAATACTATATTTGTGTGTGTGTGTGTGTGTGTGTGTGTGTGTGTGTGTGTGTGTGTGTGTGTGATGCAGTAATGATGAGTAGGGCACAACATGAAGTTTTCGCACATTAATTAATGAAGACATGATGGAACTCATCTCACACACACACACACACACACACACACACACACACACACACACACACTGAGGTGCACTAATTTATGCATTCTCGGGATTTTTCTCAGTCTCCTGATCCTACAAACATCCTGCAGGTATTTCGTGCTACACTTTGGCAGATATGTCAAATAAAATGTTCATCTCAGTTCATCACAGCTTTATATAAAACTGAATCACATCAGCACACTCCATCACTAACAGCACCACCAGGAAATAATACATGCAAACACACAGACTGTGACTGGTCAGAAGGTGTTGATTCATTTTCTATAACGTTATCGTTTCTATAGTAACAGCTTGTTCACAGAGACATGTACAGCGGATGCTCCACATAAACGGATTTAAAAAAAGAGTATGTAATCATTAATATGGTGAAGTTTTCAATAAGGAGATGTTTATTTAACGTTTATGGAAGGAGTCTCTAGTGTCAGCGCTTTAAGTTTTCTGAAATCTTAAGGACAGAGGAGTTTGCTCTTCTTTGCGGTTTCTCGGTCATGTAACAAGCTGCGTTTTTTTTTTTGTCTTATTAACTTGAAGAGAGAGAAAAAAGAGAGGCTGGTGAGGGAACGACTGTTTATAGCTGCTATAACGTAAGCAAGACATTAACATTAAATGTAACTATAAATGGATAAAATGTATGATGTATCATTCTTTAATAAAGACAAATTCTACTTGTTTGTAAATTGCTGTGGTATAAGAGGAATAAAACAGTTGGGAATAACTTCTGGCTTTACTCAGATTATTTTCCTATACCAGCATCGTGTTTTATTCCTTACCAATGCCCCACATGAAGTCACAATGAAATTCAGTGCAAATATAAAGATGCTGCCTCTCTTAACAATCAACTATTTAAGAAAAAACCATAAGAATGTTTTCAAAAACCGACTGAGTTTATCAGAGCATTGTGGCTTGTTTTTATCAGACTACCTGCATGAGGTCCTCTCAGCCTATCAGCAGCCCTTTAGCTAACAGTTATCAGTGCTACGGTATGTTGTAGCTGTAAATGCAGTGAGCACATACAGCGCCGTATGCATGCAGAGACCGGGTAATTAAGATTTTGTGGCATGAAACTGTATCATATGATGAGATCTGATGGATTTTGTAGCACTGAAGCATTAAATCTGATTTCACAGTGTGATGTGGCCTTTTCCTTCATGACAGAGGAAGAGCTGCTGTGTTTGAAGAGCACTTCTGAATAAAAACTAGGAAGCATCTCTCTCTCTCTCTCTCTCTCTCTCTCTCCGTCATGCTCTCCTGCGCTCACTCTTAAGGTCACGGTTTGTACCCACCGTCACCACTCGTCTACATCTTTTCTCTCTCTGGCCTTCTGTCGGATTTCACAAACATTTCAGAGAGAAAGGAAAAGCAGGAGAAATACTGCAAGAAGTAAACAATGGAGAAAAGAAACTCCATGGGTTTGTTATCTGAGGGTTTAACAGGACGGTCACTTCCACTCAGATATGTATTCAGAGCAGACTTAAACTCTCAGTGAGGATTTAATACTGAAATTACACACATCAGTATTCAGACCTCAGATGTGACTACAGACTTCAGTGCTATTCAGAAGTTACGTGAGAGTTACGCACGTGGGGGCGGAGTTTATCTAAAACAGGGGCGTGTCTCAGTTACACTCTGATTCTGATCTTGAGCTTAAGCGCATGATTCTTGTGTGATTTCAGCTCGAGGGAGGAGCAGCGTTAAGTCCAGCGCCGCTGTCTGACTGTTTAAGATAACCGCAGTCCTGAAATTTATGTTTTGGCTGTAAACACACTCACACACACTATGGAATAGTGTTCATTTGAGGACAAAATTAAATATATAAATATAATACCAGTAATGAATTATTAATATTGTCCCTCTAAAGTGAACAAAAAGGTTTTTTTTCCACACAGAGGACATCAGAGGAGACGCATCTTAATCAGAGACATGGCTTATCTGGAAGAGGGAATATTTTACAGCTTAAAGTGATGAATGAATTTAAAGTTTCTCTGTAAGCATAGCAGATGAGTGCTAGGTCAGATTATCCTTCACACCGTGAGCACGTTTTCTTTACAGCAGAGCATCGAATTAACACAAACACCGACTTTATTAAAATCTCCTACATCTCACACACATTACGATTTCATCACCTCCATTTAGAGTCTTGTGGCTTCGTTAAGTTGCACTCGTGTAACTGTTAGAGCTCGATATAAATAAATAAAATGTAAAATACAGAATGTGCTGGATCAAGTGCTATTCTATGTGCTGCTGAATAATGAGTGTGGAAGCCATTTTGTTAAATTAAACCAGTGATTAATGTGATAATTACAACTAGCTCTATTCATGCAGTAATATATTGGCAATAAACTAGACTCAGATTTATTTCAACACTCGCTATTGTCAGGTCGCAGAAACAGCTGCAGTTCTAAACGTGCTTAGTCGAGACAGGCAAGAGGTCAGGTGACTAGGAAACAGGATAACCAAAAAGTAGAATATAAAAACAGATCAAAAACAAGATAATCATACATGGGAAACAAATGTTTAGTACATCAGGTGAATTTACAACAGACACTTTGCAGTGAGTGAATGTCCAGAGTCTGTGTGAACGTGACAGGAGTGTGTGTTGAGATTCACAGTCCATGGTGGCCATGTTTGTAGGCCGAGGTGCACTCATTCATCTATCATCATATTAGTCTTTTTATTCTTCATTTTTAAATTCCCTCTTGTATTTATGTGACATGTGTCTTATGTGTCTTACCTTTGACTTCTGCATTTTCTCTCCCTGATTATTTTCAGGTTTAAAGCTGAGTGTTTGTGTTTAAAGGCGGTGGTCTAGACGCTGGTGTAAAACTCCAGCAGCCTCGGAGGTGTGAACTACACGCAGGTGATTTTAATCATCTGAATGTGGAGCTCAGAAAATCCACTTTAGCAGCTGCATAACCCAACTCTGAATACCAGGAACTTTCCTCACGCAAAACTGCTGACACTGAGTACGACTCACAATGGAGTGAAAAACACTCGAGGAGAAAATTAAGACTCAGAATTATTCTCTATGCCTCTCTCTTCATTTTAATTCTTTTTAATCATTTTAATCAGCAGACTCGAGCACTATTAACAAGCTCAGCCATTTACACTTTAATTATTCTAATGTAGTCATTTTTTAATTTCCTACAAATTGCGCTTTGAGAGAGAAACACACGAGTAGGAATCTCTCGTGTAATAAAAGGTATTTTAGACGTTATTCTACATTATTTTATACAAGCTCCCTTATAAGACATAGAATTACATTAGTATAACACACACTATGCTACACATTATTTTATGTTAATTTTTATTGTAGTTTTTTTTATGTTTTGCTCCTGACTTTCTCTCTTTTTTCTCTTTTCTCTCCTTCTGTCTCTGTGTGATCCGTCTCTCTGGACCTGCTGTGACGCGTTCAAGCGCTCAGCCGCCACGCACTAATGAACCTCCAACATCTTGTCCCGTCACGGCAATTACCCACACACACACACACACACACACACACACACACACACACACACACACGCAGTCCCTCTGCATTATGCAACACACTACATAAATAAAATTATAAGCAACTCAGAAATTAAAATAAATGATCCATATATTACACACCTGAAATATCTCATTAGACCATGTTGTTATAATAATTATTATTATTTGGGTATGCATGGTTGAATATCTTCTCTTTCACTCTCTCTTTCTCACACACACACACACACTGATTGAGAGTTTCATCACAGTGACATCACATCCTCTCTCTCCATCACACAGTCTTAGGGTTAATCAAGGCCTGAACTTTAATCAGACGTACTTAATCATTTATAGCCGCAGAGACCAGCCCAAACACCCCTCACACACACACACACACACACACATGCATAATTCAGATATATTTTCCATTTTGCACTCAAATGCTAAGTTGGGAGATGGACAAGCAGAGCTTCGGCTGAGTTTCTGTTCGAACAGGAAGTAGTTCCTGCCTATATTTATTTATCCGAGTGCACATTATCACATTCAAACTTTCTGAAATTGCAAATTATTTTGAATCCTGATTGGTCAGAAGGTGTTGATTGATTCTCTATAACAGCAGCTCTGACATTAGCGCAGGTTTATATTAACGCACTCGTTCTAATACGTTATCGTTTCTATAGCAACAGCTCATTCACAGGGACTCGTACAGAGTACGCTCCACATAAACAGAATTTTAAAATGCGTGTAATCGTTGATTTTTTTGTGATTTGTTTATTTAACATTTATGGAAGGAGTCACCAGTGTCAGCAGTTTGTAACAGTCAGAGGTAAGCAACTGTTTATCACTGCTGTAGTGTAAGTGAGAACAGGAACTAACTCGTTTCACCGACATTCCACAACGATAAATGTCAAATGAAATTGTTCTGGTATAAGAGGAATAAAACACTTGGGGACATGATGTTATAGGAAATTAATCAACTTTGGGGTGGTAACTGTAACTCCACTTCTCAGTATTAACTCACACACACACACAGATTAATACTGTACAGAAATGAAAAGGAAACATCTACCGAAATGTGGGGTTAATATGATGAAGCATATTTAAATTATACTGTTCAACAGTGGAAAAGTATAAAATAAAATTCATAATAAATAAATGTATGTTAAAATGGAAATGTTTTGTTAATTAACTACATTATAAACTCTGAAACCTCTCACTGAAATTCTGTTGCTCTTCCTCTCTAAAATTCATCAGCTGTTTTTCACACTTTATATTCATCAACTCATTAATATTCATGTAGGTTGATGGCCTGTTTATGAATATTAATGAATAGTGGGCGTGTCCCAGAGCACTGCAGAGGCAGTGTGGCTTTACAACAATCTTGTGACACTGGAAATAAGATTTTATTTGACATTGCTGTCACTGTAAGATATAAACCTTTACAGATAAAGCAGATAAAAATAGTTTTATTGAAAAAAAAAACCTGAAATATAAATAGAAGCTTTAAAAAGAAACTAGTGATGCCAGTAGATCACTAGTCCATCACAACATCTACAGTGTCTTCAGAATAATGAGTTTATTACAGTCCTATAAACACTTTTAGTTGTTATAGACTGCATGTTTAAATTTTATTCTTCTTCTGATAATTATATTTTTATTTCAGGTATAATTCTACACTCTAATTGCATTCATATCCATCATGTGTATTTGTGTGTGTGTGTGTGTGTTGCAGTAGAGGTAATCCTTAGGACTCTCTCACACACACACACACACACACAGTGAATTTATGAGGTGTGTCTCAACAGAAGGTAAACGAGAGCTTGTTAGTGTCAAGATAAAGAACAGTCTGTGTGTGATTTTATATTTTTTTACTGCAGGTGTTCAGTCGTCTGGTTTACAGATGATGTGTGTGTGTGTGTGTGTGTGTGAGATAGACTGGTATCTTATCTAGTGTGTATTCCCGCCTCACAGCCAGTGTTCCTGGGATGGACTCCGGATTCACTGCCGCCCTGACCAGAAAAAAGCTCTTACTGAAGATGAATGTGCGTGTGTGTGTGTGTGTGTGTGTGTGTTTTACAGACTTCTCTCTATCATATTTCACTTTTCTCTTTTTCACAGGTTTTGTGTATTTACACCACTGTGTGCTCAGATCTAAGTTTAGACTGTATTGTTTCTGTCAGAGAAATATCATTTATTGTAATTTACGTTTTAAGTACAGGTGAAATCTTTGTTAACAAATCCAACTCATCAAGCGAAACTGTGGTCAGATGGTGCAATGGTCAAAACACAAGTCAGAGCAAAGCAGGAACAATCAAATCAAACAGAGAGAAAACAAAGGGTAAACAAAAGCCAAGAAAATAGCCAGAAACAACTCTGAGAATTGAATTTGATAATAAAGTCAAAACCTCACAAAGAATGTGTGGAAATTAACTAATTAAATACATGGAGATAATGACAGGAGACAGGTGTGATCACGAGAGGATCAGAGAGAGGATCGGGTAGTGGATCAGAGAGAGGATCAGAGAGAGGATCGGGTAGTGGATCAGAGAGAGGATCAGAGAGAGGATCCGGTAGTGGATCAGAGAGAGGATCAGAGAGAGGATCGGGTAGTGGATCAGAGAGAGGATCAGAGAGAGGATCCGGTAGTGGATCAGAGAGAGGATCAGAGAGAGGATCGGGTAGTGGATCAGAGAGAGGATCAGAGAGAGGATCCGGTAG
>CM075004.1:151030-161455 GCA_037576675.1 Pangasius sanitwongsei | reverse complement strand
ATCGGGTAGTGGATCAGAGAGAGGATCAGAGAGAGGATCGGGTAGTGGATCAGAGAGAGGATCAGAGAGAGGATCGGATAGTGGATCAGAGAGAGGATCAGAGAGAGGATCGGGTAGTGGATCAGAGAGAGGATCAGAGAGAGGATCAGAGAGAGGATCGGGTAGTGGATCAGAGAGAGGATCGGGCACTTTTAACAATGGACATTGTCACAAAGCAGCTTTACAGAAATAAATACATTCTGGACATAAAATTTAAATTAATAAATTTATCCCTAATGATCGAGCCAGAGGTTATGGTGGTGAGGAAAAACCCTCTGAGATGATATGCCGAAGGAACCTCGAGAGGAACCAGGCTCAAAAGGCAACCCATCCTCATCTGGGTGACACGGATAGTTATAAAAGAAAAAAGATCAGGCAGATTATTGGAGAGAGGATTGGAGAAAGGTTTAAGGAGAGGATCAGAGAGAGGTTTTGGGAGAGGATCAAGGAGAGGATCGAGGAGAGGTTTAAACTGAGGATTGGGGAGAGGATCAGAGACAGGTTTAGGGAGAAGATCAGAGAGCGGATTAGAGAGAGAGGACGGAGGGATATAAATTTTATATCCAGACTTTCTGCACAGCTGCTTTGTGACAAGGTCCATTGTTAAAAGAACTATATAAATAAAACTGAATTGAATTGAAGAGAGGTTTAAGGAGAGGAAGAGGATCAGAGAATGGATTGGAGAGAGGATCATAGAGATGTTTAGGGAGAAGATCAGGGAAAAATGTGAAATGTGAAATGCTGTCACATTAAGAGTCATGAGAACCACAACACTTTTGTGTCACAGATTAAAGAATAGATTTATGAGAGTGCTGACTTCTGGATCATTATAAAGTTATAAGAGACAGTAAGCAATGCCACACTATGCCATGGTGTCGTCCTCTAGTTTGGGGTAAAGAGAGGAGACAGAGTGCATCATGGGAGCTGCTCTATCGATCGTGAGGAAAAATGGCAGAGACTTCTCTGAGGACTCATCCTAATGAACTTTAAGCAGGAAAGAGACAGCATCTCTCTCTCTCTCACACACACACACAGACATCATGTCCCAGTAGCCTCAGCCAGACCAGGAGACTCTGACAACAGCAAGAATATTTCAGTATCAGTTCCACCGGCACTCCACTCTGCCCTGACCAACCTGGATAATAGCGACTCCTATGTTAGATGCTATTCATCGTCTTCAGCTTGAGCTTTAACACTGTTAACCCTTCCAAGCTTAGCGACCTTGGCATTAGCACCTCCCTCTGTAACAGGACCCTGGACTTCCTCACTAACAGACCACAGCCTGTTAGGTTCGAGAGCCACAAGTCCAGCTTTAAGTTCCTGGCTGTCCACATCTCTGAGGACCTCACCTGGGCCACCAACACCTCCACTCAAGAAGGTGCGTCAGCATCTTTACTTATTCAGGAGACAGGACAAAACTCACCTCTCTACCCAGATACTAGTGATATTATATCTATCGCTGTGTTGAGCAGGTGATGAAAACCCCCCAGCACATCACTGGTGCCCAGCTACCCTCCATCGCACACATCTATCATCAGCGACATCTCTCACCCCAACTATAGACTGCTCATTCTTCTCCCATCCAGGAAGCGCTACAGGAGCCTCCGCTAGCGTACCAGCAGGATGAGGAACAGCATCTTCCCCTCAGCAATCAACACAATACTGAACTCCTCACAGCTTACTAATGTTATAAAGAACAAGTCTCGTAGTGTAAGCGCTTTTCATGGCCACTGTTTAACCAGGGAAATATAAACAGAGTTAAATAATATGCTCCGAGAGATTCCTGATTACCTAATACTCAGTAGGGTTACTGATTTCAGCATGAGTGAGAGCCAAAAAACGTACTCATACATCGTGTGTGAAAAAACATGGTAGCACTACTCAGGGAAAATGGTGTAAAAAGATCTCGGAGATCTCTTAACTAAAATAAAGAAAAAACTGTAAGTTCATAACTAAAGCTACATATAACATAATGATATAATTATAATTTCATGTGGGTTTGTATTTATTTGGACTGGACTCTGTAATTGCAAGAGCGGATGTGTGTAATATCGCTGTAAAATTACTGAACTCAGTAAACATTAAGAGCGCGGCTCCATGCAGTCGGGCTTCAGGTTCAAATCCCAGCTGTGCCATTTACTGTTCATGGCCAAAAGCGCGTGAGAAGACAATCGACTGCAATTCTGAGGAAAGACGGCCGTGTCCTTGTCTCCTCTGTCACTAAGCGACGTAGCTGTCTGTGTGCTCTCAGGGGCAGCGGAGACGAACGATTAGCATCACTAATCTACATCACAGAAATATCATTCACTAAAATACTCTGATATTTATATTTGTACAAGTGATAATTAGCCATGTGAATGTGGACATGGGCTCTCCTGTGCACAAATATACATCAGCGCTCTGTTTCCTGAAAACATGGTGCAGTTTACATCATCTTAACTGGAAAGAGAGAGAAAGAAGATAGAGTGAGACAGAGGGAGAGAGAGAGAGGGAGAGAGAGAGAGTTTAAAGCGATGCTCACTTTACCATTTAGCGGTGCTCTTTGTGCTGTGAGGCTTTTAGGAAACAGACAGGGTGAGAAACAGTAAATATTTTATTTATGAAACAATCGTGATCTGTGAAATTCTCCGTGTACACTGTCACATCATCCTCTTTAACATAGGAAATTTAATTACATAAACATCACTGCTTTACTGAGATTAATTCTGCTTTCAGAAGTTTGTTTTATTATAATAATAAGATTAAGAAGGAGGAGAAGGAGAAGATGATGATGATGATGATGATGATGAACAAGTGACAGTTTTATTTATATACCTCCTTTCACAAACCCATGGTCACTTTACAGAGCAAAAGGGTTCTTAGCTTCCAAAAAAGGGTTTCTTTTGTATGGTTCTACACAGAACACAGAACAGTTCCCACAGAAGAACCCTTAAAGGTTCTCCAGTTTTTTTTACAATGCACGTGGGTTATACAGATTAATAAAATGATGATGATGCACGCCTTAGAAACATAATTATAATTTACATTTTCTCATCCTCACAAACACTGCAGTAGAAAATAAAATACAAATAATAACAAAATAATAATAGTTAAAAATAATAGTTAAAATATAAACAGGAAAGCCGTACGTTACGCCTGCCATGCCGAGCGCTATCTTAGTGACAATCTGTGTGTGTTATTGTGGAAAACTGCAAATGCTGATGTTTCTGTGGGACTCAGACGATGATCAGATTTGTCTGGTTTGAGGAAACACTCTGTTATAGGGTTCTACATAAAGCCTTTATGAATGAGGCAGGGTTCTAGATTCAAACTTTTGTTTCAAACAGGAGTTTATGTGTCTATTAGAAGGACAGATGTGGACAGTATGAGAGTGTGTAGAGGAACACACACACACACACACACACACAGAGGGTGACAGAGTCATACAGGATGATGAATGAGTGAGTGCTGAGTGGGAGGTACAGAAGGACAAGGAACCCATCAGGAACAATGCGTCTCTCACTAACGAACTGCAAGAGAAACAGAGACGCTGACACACACACTCAAAACCAACATTAAATCGTCTGTCATTCCGTGTGTGTGTGTGTGTGTGTGTGTGTGTGTGTGACCTCATACAGCTCAGTGTCATCCATCCTCACCGTCTCGTATTCCTCGTCTCTTCTTTAGACCCTCCTCCTCCCCTCTCCCTCATCCTCGCTCTTCTTGTTTTCTATTACACTTTCTGTCTCTGTGGGCGCCAATACTTTCTCCCTCCACACTTACACGTGCTGTGGATAAAAAAAGATTTAAAATATGAAGTGTGCAGTGAAAATACACTGGAGCTGTGAAAGTCCTTTTAAAAAGAGTCAAATTTTATTTACTGTAAAGGCTTCATATTCAAATTTATATGAATATTAATGAAGGAATATTAGCATAAATACAAGTTTTATCAGAAAGTACAGTGTTGTACTACATACACTCACTACATAGGGTATAACATTGTGTATGTGTTGGACTCCATATATATATATATATATATTCATGTTCACATTCACATTCAAATGAGGGCTTTTTGAATATGTAAATATGATGTAAATTGGAAGTAGAATTCATTCTCATGACCCGAGATTATGCTTCATGTTAATGAGTCAGTAAATAATGACTGAAATCTTCAGTGTGGTGTGTTTGTAAGAGCAGAGGTGATTAGGGGTTAAACACTGAAATGCTGCAGTATGTGTGTGTGTGTGGTGTGTGTGTATGTGGTGTGTGTGTGTGTATGAGCGAGTATAGGAGTGTGTATGTTCAGCTCAGACTCGAGCTCCTCGGGGGAGATGCAGTGAAGCGAGACGGGGTTAAGAAGGAGAAAGAAACCAACAGCACAGTGGAGA
The DNA here is from genome assembly GCA_037576675.1 of Pangasius sanitwongsei. Classification (NCBI taxonomy): domain Eukaryota; kingdom Metazoa; phylum Chordata; class Actinopteri; order Siluriformes; family Pangasiidae; genus Pangasius; species Pangasius sanitwongsei. The sequence goes on along the minus strand of CM075004.1, from coordinate 157,049 downwards.
GAGAGAAAAGCCTGGTGGATTGCTGTTTTTGGAGAAAGCAGAGTGAAATCCCCGGTGTTTAATTAACTCTTGCACCGTTTATACAGCCACCTGAATTCATATAAACACTACAGGTACTCAGTTAAATACACTAAAATACCGGAAAACAGTCTGCAGACTTAAAATTTTGTGACATACAGATTATAATACACACATTTTAATCTTGTCCATCACTCTCTCACTCACACTGTTGTCCTGTAGAGTGTTTACTGTGTTTATTGTGTTTATTGTGTTTATTGTGTTGTGCTGGATTGTGTATTATCTTTTCACGTTATACTGTAGTCCAGGAGAATTAACAATAATCAACGATAATCCGTAAGACTCGTGTGTAATATCTGAGTTGAACTTTCATGAACTGTGTGTTTTACAGATAAACTAGACGGCGATCTGAAGGGAGCCCTTTTCTGTTCACATTATACAGGGAACATAAGAGCCCCTTGAAGACGTCTGAGGTACCTGTGATGCACTTACGTTTGTGGAGAAGCCTGTGGACAGGTACCAGGAGGACAAGTAAAGTGGTGTAACAGGAGGACATGTGTAACAGGTGAAGTGGTGTAACAGGAGGACAGGTGAAGTGGTGTAACAGGTGAAGTGGTGTAACAGGTGAAGTGGTGTAACAGGAGGACATGTGTAACAGGTGAAGTGGTGTAACAGGTGCAGTGGTGTAACAGGAGGACAGGTGTAACAGGTGAAGTGGTGTAACAGGAGGACAGGTGAAGTGGTGTAACAGGAGGACATGTGTAACAGGTGAAGTGGTGTAACAGGAGGACATGTGTAACAGGTGAAGTGGTGTAACAGGAGGACATGTGTAACAGGTGAAGTGGTGTAACAGGAGGACAGGTGAAGTGGTGTAACAGGTGAAGTGGTGTAACAGGTGAAGTGGTGTAACAGGAGGACAGGTGTAACAGGTGGAGAGTTGTAATAGGTGTAATGACGTATTGCAGCGTTAAAAGTTCACTTTAGTGAAATCCAGACAAGTACTTGCGTTACAAATCACGTGAATATAAAACACTACACGTGAAACATGACGTGTCTAAAACCCACATGTGAAAGTTGTGGATCATGTGACTGTTCACGTGTGAAGTTTTTGTGAATTTTCTGTAAGGTTTAGTTTTGGAAAGTTTATGGAAACTGAAACTACAGGAAAAGCACATTTTCAGTAATTTGAGAATGAATATTAAAATATTATTTATTTTATGTAAATTAAGGCAGTTGTTTACAGCGTGTGTGTGTGTGTGTGTGTGTGTGTGTGTGTGTGTGTGCGTGTGTGTAGCCATGCTTTTATCTTGGCGAGGACCAAATGTCCCCACAAGGATAGGAGTATCTCACATTTGTCTGGAGTTTTCTGTTTGGTTTCTGAGGTTAAGATAATGTTAGATTCAGGTGGAGCTTTGCATTAATTAGCTGCAGTAATAATGAATGGAGTCAGAAGAAGGTCCTCATAAAGACAGTAATACAGACAGGCAGTGAGTGCAGTTTGTGATGTTAGTATAAAACTAATAACGCATTTTTGTGTTTGCTTTTTGCTGAAACGCGCGAGCTGGTGTCCTTCTGTGTTTTAATCTGTTTTTATTTATATTCATCTCTGACGATGATGATGATGATGATGATGATGTCTGTGTGTAATCTGGTCAGTATTCATGAGCACTAACTGGAGTTTGCTGTTGGTGGACAGACAGACAGACAGACAGACAGAGGGATTTGATGCAGCAGCTTCCTGCAGAAATCAGTGCGCTGTAGAGCTGAAAGGAGCGGGAGCGCGCGAGCCGGAGACGCGGAGCGGCGGGAGCGCGCGAGACCAACCTGGCACAGTGCGTGCGCGCGCATACACACAAATCGCACAAGTGATAAAACTGTTGCTTCTGCGCGTTTTTTTAATCCTGAAACATCACGGTGAAATGTTTTACTAGCCTTTGTGCGTGTGTGTGTGTGTGTGTGTGTGTGTGTGTGTGTGTGTGTGTTCAGCAGGAGATGAACAGTAGGGGAACATATTCACACTGACCTGCAGAAAAAAAAAACTACTTTTAGTTAAAATAAATAAATAAAGCGCCACGAGGGAAGAGGAAAAGATGGAGATGGAGGGATTTCCGACTGAAGCAAAACCGTTAAACACAATCAGCTGATTGCTCCATGGCGCGCGCGAGACGGTGAGGACGTCCTCCGGTGTGAATGAACTGAGCTCGAGCTCCGGTTTAACGGAACCGCACTTTATTTCCTCACACTGTTCAGGTAAGAACCGAGTTCAGCTTCAAAAACAAACAAACAAACACACACCTCAGAGCGAACCTGCGTGTTAGTTTTAATTTGTGCATCATTTGTTAATTAACAGTGAGAGATTATCCCGGGAATCCTGCGCGCGAGGCGGGAATACAGCCTGGACTGCAGGGAGTGGGATAATAATAATAACGCGATAATTAAAATGCAATTATAGTTATTCATGAATATGTAATTAATATGCAAATCTCATAAGTGGCTGTTATAGAAAGAAGTAAAAATTTAAATTAACTGATTAATTACCAGAAACGCACGAGACTCTCAGAAATAAAGATACTATACTGCATGATTTGTTTCTTTATTTGTCTTTTACCTGTGAAGGTGTGTGTGTGTGTGTGTGTGTGTGTAGCTTTACTTTTAGAGTAACAAAATGCTCTCCTCAAGCTCTAATCATGTACCTTTAATTATTTTACAGCTATAAAAGATAAAAACTAAATGTACACATCTCGCCCCACTGATGCAGTTCAGCGCAGGTGAATTTCCTGTGCAATTAATCTTTAATACGCTTTAATTAAACCTCATTTACTCCTCCATCAAATTCAATTAATAGTCTGTTACAGCATATTATATAGATAAAATTATATTATAATAATGTTATAATGCTTTACTTTAGATTATTATAGTAAACGTTTAGACAAAAATGCATGGACTCTTTTTCAAAAGTATTTCTACAACTTATTTATAAACACTTTGGCTCATTGTTAATCAGTTTATTTATCATAAAAAGAGAATTAACACAGAAATAAAGAGCCTTTACCTGTTTATTGTTCACCTGTTAATGTGGATGTAGGGCCCTTTAAAACTCATTTAAACTACATGATTAGTTTTTAGAGTAAAGCTTTAAAGGTTCACTTCATGCACACAATACACACTAAAGGTACTAAAGGTACTAGACCTTAATGATTCTACACCAGTGACATGGAAAAGTGCAACACTGAAAGCATTTCTGTTTTTACATTTATATTCCTTTTTCAGTGTCTTCACTCCTCATACAGCAGAGCAAAAAAATCTCCTGATGTGAGATTGTGGAGAAAAAACACCAATTTATTTTTGTGGATGTGGAAAAAACTGAATAATAGAAAAGTGGACGGAACAAGAGAAAGGACTTTGTTGAGCAATGAGTAGACTCGCAGTGCTTTTCTGAACCAGTGGAGTTCAATAATAACAAGAAGAAGAATATGAAGCTTTACATCAGAAAAGTTTTCATTAAACATTAATTAAAGAGCATTTTTGAGAAACGTCCATCTTTAAACAAAAGAAGGAAATTTGTGATGGACAAGAAAGGATTATGTCACTGAGTTTATTTTATTTGTTCAGTTATGAAGGTGAATTTTGCATAAAGATTTTAAACAGCTTATGTTTTAAACAGATCTCCGTGTTCATGTTGTTTTCCCTCCTCTGTCTCTCTCTAGTCCTCTCTTCCTCTCACACTTCATTCTGGCCGGCCCCGTGTCCTCTAAAGGAGAGGAGGACTTCCTCTCTATAGCGGCGTCTCGTCTCAGCCACAGGAAGCGCGTGATTGGCGCAGCAGTGGGCGTGGCCATGGTGCTGGTGCTACTGGTTGCCATCCCACTATTGGTCCACAGCACTAAGCTGGGCGGAGTCGGAGGCGGAGTCGGAGGGACGCATTACGAGATGCTGGGTAGCTGTAAGATGGTGTGCAACTCTCTCACGCCCAGTAACGAACTCACACCCGTTTCCCCGCCTCCCCATGACGTCCCCACACGCAGGGCCGGAGGGAAATCCAGTTTCCGTGGGATTCCGGGCCTACCAGGGCCCCCAGGACCACGAGGACCCCCTGGAGAGCCAGGTAAACCGGGTCCTCCGGGTCCACCAGGTCCAGGTCCAGGAGGATATGTCCCGTCATTCTACAGCCCCAAAATAGCGTTTTACGCTGGTCTGCGCAAACAGCACGAAGGCAGCGAGGTCCTCAAGTTTGACGACGTGGTGACCAACGTGGGAAATTATTACGAGCCCACGACAGGGAAGTTCACCTGCCCTTTACCCGGGATCTACTTCTTCACTTACCATGTCCTCATGCGGGGAGGAGACGGGACCAGCATGTGGGCCGACCTCAAGAAGAACGGACAGGTACCATCCGTCTCAGTGTGTGTGTGTGTGTGAGAAAAACCTGATCAACAAATTAAAAATTCAAGGGTGACATGCTTGCTTGTGGATAGTTAAATGTATACAAATAAGGTTTTAAGAAAACTGACCACTCCCCATTTTTTTATTTCATTTAACCATACTCATTAATAACGCTCACGCTCGGTTCTGTTACACCTTGAAGCTGCCAGTGAACTTCATATAAAAAAGGTGTGTGTGTGTGTGTGTGTGTGTGTGTCTTCCAAACAGAAATTCAAACTACATTGTCTTTTGTTATGAGCCCTCCCCCTGTCTGTGATTGGTCTAAAGATCACATATTAAATATCACATTGCTGACATCACTGCACAGAGCAACGGTTTATATTCCATACACACAGTTGGTGTTTGCTTTATAGACTGTACACAGGATATAAATAACACATATATTTGCTCATACACAGTGTACGGTCAGCTCATAGTCGTGAAAGCAGCAGCACAAACGCGTTCAGGAAAAACTCAAATACTCCATTTTTTATCTCTGCTTTGCAAAATAAACGAACACTACAGCCGACATCTGTCTCTGACGCATTCGTACTTCTTTCTCCTCTTTCATGGAGTTTTTTCATTTGTTCAGTTTGACTTGGTTGCCATGTCAACTTTTTAAAAAATCAGCCCTACCTCTTCTAAACTCTATACACAGATTTTTAAAGTCTAACAGCATGACTACTTCTGCAATACTTAAAATACATGCAATACACTTTAATAAGATGAAATTAAAAACTGCAGCGTTCTGAAATCTGACCAGCTTTTCAGCGCCCCCTAACAGTCTACAGCCCTATTCAGACGGGGTGATTTTTCAGTGCGGAGGTGCGTAATGTAATTATTCCTGGAGTGTTTCTGGAATTTTATTCCGAATCCATCATGTCAGTAATTTTTGCTGGACTGATTACTCCTTATGACACGCCCCCAGTTCTGAGCTCCAATGGGCAAATATATTCTAGCCAGTTTCAGTGAAGCTTCTGTAATACATCATCAGTAGGTGTGTTTCTGACTCAATCATCATTTTCCCCCAAAACGTGTTTGAAGGAGAAATTAAAATGCAATAGTTTGCGCACACATTGTCTAATCATAGTACAAAGTACACAAAAGGACGGACAACTAAACTGTAGGTTTAATGTTTTTTGATTTGAACAAAAGAGTTACAGTTTACTATTCAGTATTATGGGATTGAAACACTAAAAAAAAAAGAGAAATCACTAATGCAGCCCCCCATCTGTCTTTAAGTCAGAAGGCCAAATTGGAATTCACAGAGAAATACAGAGATGATCCACAAAAGTTCTGGAACCAAGATGAACCTCTGCCAAAGTGATGGAAAGGCCAAAGTGTGGAGAAAGAAAGGATCTGCTCATGATCCAAAACATACAAGCTCATGGGTCGAGCACGGTGGAGGTAGTGTCATGGCTTGGGCTTGCATGGCTGCTTCTGGAACAGACTCATTAATCTTTACTGGTGATGGAGCTGATGATGGTAGCAGCAGAATGAATTCAGAAGTCTACAGAAACATTCTGTCTGACAATTTACAGAGAAATGCATCCAGTCTAATTGGGAGGAACTTCATCAT